>JBBBDQ010000651.1:2827500-2915000 GCA_037127315.1 Ascarosepion bandense | reverse complement strand
TTCTGGTCCACATTTAGATATAAATTATTTGATGTCTTTTAGGACTCTGCAAAACAAATTGCTAGAGGTAAAATTGGGTTCAGAAGTTTCTTAACAGAATCAAAATAAACAAAAATTATGCTATTTTCACAGGCATTTTTGATTTTCTCATTACTTCACAGTTTGATCCTCTTAAATTTCCATATTCCTTGTCTGCACGCATATAACTCACTTGGATACTTAGTGATATTTTAAACATCAAACTGTTTTCAAAAAATTATTTGTTATGACTTTTCAATTTGAAACAGCAATGGTATAAATTAATTTTTTTTTCAGTACAAAAAAATATATATAAATAAACATTATTAGTATAATAATTTGCATGTGGACTATTGTCCTCATCTTTGTTGTTGTTATCATAATGTTTTGGCTGTTGTATCCTCTAGCCTACATCTGGTTTATATCAGGAGTATATAGCCACTGCCCACAGAAGAATAGCACAGTAGATTAAAGCATTCTAAATTTGGTGTTATAGTTCAATACCTGGACTGGGCAGAATGCACTTCTACTCAGTGGAAACAGAGCAAACAATAACGGAGCAGTACCAAAAATAGGAATTACATATGTAATCCCTAGACATAGCCAATGCAATGAGAACAGTATATTCTCATAGATTAACCAAAGGGTTCAGTTTGGAATTCCCTGTAGATTACCCAGAGGGCACAACAGCCAAAACATTGTGATAACAACAAGAAAGATGAGGACAATTGTCTGGATGTAAATAGTTTAAATAATGGTAATTTTTCATTCTAGAAATACAGACAGAAATAAACATAGATAACATTAAAAGAAAATATCAATAATTTTTTAAAATTCTCTCTCTCATTGGAAAACTTCTGTTCATGGCAAATGTGTGTAACTTTCACACCAAGTCCTTTAAAAAAAATAGTATTTTCTCTAACTTCAGTGGTTTATGGAATTAATATCTTGACTCAAAAAAATCTTTTTCCTTTAAACATTTTTTTTATCTCTCTTGGCATATAAAATGCTTCCTATTTTTTAAAAGCACCATTTTTACTTCAGTGTTTCTTTTCAGATATTTACTATTTATTGCTATGAATCTTCCTTGTGACATGTCTGCAATATAGGCTTCTATTAAACAATAAGTAAAATAACTTTATCTTTCAGCTGCCAAAAAATGGGGTAAGACTACAATAAATTTTTGTCCGGTCTGGATTTATTTTTTCCCCAACACATCAAACTTGAGTTGTCTTATCTTTTGTGTTCAACCTCATATGACTGCAATAAGTTTCCTTTACTTGTTAACTGACGTTTCAAGATTTATCACCATGAGCAAGTGAAGCATGTCAGTGAGCAGTGGTGGTTGTGAAACTCCAAAATTGGTGGAGCCACTTAGGGGTCGAGATTTTTCTGAGGAGGAGGGGGCAAACTCAAGCAGTGTCTTCATTTTCATACTACACCACTATAGTATGCACAATATAAAAATGAGTTTGAATATAAGTATGTTACTTCACTAAATTAAACAATAATTTCTCATTCATAGTAGTGGAGTTTTAGTCTATTCTTGACCTCTTTGCCACTCTCAAGCTGTTGTAACACCAGAGGGGTTAATTTCAAAACAAAATCAAAGGGTTAATACTAATGTCAGTACTAACAGAACAACGTTTTTGCTTTCAAACTGATCTCTGTATGTGTCCTTAAAAAGCTAATTAAAAAAGGGTTGTATCCTCTAAAGAGATTACAAACAGACAAGGTGGTAATTGAGTGAAAGAACAGCAACACATACATCGATAAAAGAAGGGAGGTTTATTGTAAAGATGACAAGACAAGAAAATTAGCGTCAGCCTAGTAATTGCCAAAGCAACTCCCAGCTATCTCCTGTGCCCACTACATATGGCTTTAATATAGTCAGTCCACATAGGTGATAGAGAGTGTGCATCATTCCATTACAACAAAAAAAAAAAAAATGGAGAGGCAAAAGTACTGACTGAGCAGAAGATTTTCCCACAGTAGCTTGTTCAGAACAAAATCAAAGTGTTAATACTGATGTCAATATGTTCTGAAGAAGGAAAAGTGTTGAAGATCAAATCTTATCAAAATTAGAGACTGATCAGTTTTATAAATTTTTGAAGCTTATAAAAGTAAAGTGGGCCAACTGAGGGACAGCCAAAATTTGGAGCGGGGGATTGTTTCCTTCCAGCTCCCCTAAAGAATAACCACTCTTAGTGAGGACCATACTTCCTTCATCAACTGGTGCTAAAGAATTACAAACAAAAGACTGTATCTAATAACAGAAACCACATTATCTGAGGACTTTCAAAAGCAGCAACAACTAAAATAAATAGCACAAAGCACTTGAAAAGAAAATAATGAGATAATCAGGATGTTGATGTTCTACACTACTGCAACCAAAAGGTTCAAAAGAAAGCTCTGATCAGTACTGAAAAGAGAAATAACAATTAGTGAACTTAAGAAACCTATTTTTCTGAAAAAAATCTTTTAATAGAAAGATAAATAAATGTTAACTGGAAATAACACTGAGTGCTTGGTCAGTTAATCTCAAATGATTTCTTTATATGGCTTTGTATATGTTCTTTATATAGCTAATATTTCTTTATAAGGTTAATATTAACATTAAGGGAAAGTTCTGGTTTAATTAAGTGTAAAAATGAAAAACATTATATTTAAGATAATTATGAAGAGGAAAACTGAATAAGACATTGTAAATGTTCAAATCATTTGGCTTTAAGAAAATCAATTGGCCTTCAGTTTGGTCTAAACACATTAACTTTTTTTTCAATAATAAACCAAACTTTTACATCATCCTTGATGACTTACTTGGATTCATATTATTTATTAAATTATCTCCCCTTCTGGACTTACTGATTTTTGCTTTTGTACACAAATCTTGACTGTGCGTTGTGGTACAGACTGTGCGTTGTGGTACAGTGGATATCGGCTTGGAATGAGAAAACAGGGAGCTGAGTTCAAATTCCAGCTGAATCCATTGTATTCACTTACGCGCAAATACCCTTGGGAAAGGTATTAATCCGTCTCTTCCTTCCAGTTATGGGTTAAATAGCAGGACAGATTGGGTTCTATAGCCTTGGTCGGCAACCAGTCTACCGCAGAAAGCAATGGCAACCTACTGCGGGATAATCTTCTGCCCAGTCAGTCATGTCTCTGTCGAGACATGATTGCCCAAGGTGTATCACGTATGGCACTCAACTGACTGACACAAATCTTTCTGACAAATATGATTTCTTTGACAAATTAAATAAGTACCAAATAGTCTTAAGTAAAAATTTCTCTTTGACAATAAAACACTGATAAGCAATAGTTTGGAAAAGTTTTTGAAAGATTTTTACTATAACAATATTGATAATCAGAGATTTTTCAAAATTTACTTTTCATTATCCATTATTAGATACAATACTTAAAATGTAAAATCTTATTTTCAATAAGCTGGACTTTGAAATTATCACAAAAAAATGAAGATTTTTTGATATTTTCTTTTTTGAAAATGGATTATGAAGGATATCAGTATATCTCAGTTACTCAAGCTAAGATGATATGACAGCTATATGTGTTAAAATTTGAAAATATATATATTTATTACTGATATGTTGGTATAGGTATGCAAAGAGAATTTATCTCCCTTTGATTGCGACAAGGCTACATGATTGCCACAGGGTGATATCAGTCTGAGTCAAATGCCAGTTGCTATTTATCATACCTAGAGTCAAGACATGTCTGCCAGCACCAGTTGCTATATAGGCAGCAGAAAAGCAAACCATGGCAGTTAAGAGAGCAAAGTAATCTCCATAGTCTCATCAGCTGCTTAAAGGACATCAGCAACCTTCCAGTCTTGCCTTCAGGAAATATTACACAAAAGAAATCCTCTGCCCAGACTGTTGACTTCAATCTAGGAAACCCCTCACCTAGTAATGCTGTGTAATTGCAGCACTAGTTGCAGTAAGAGCTATGTCTAATTCATTGTGCTAGGGTAGACACTGACCCTATATGAAGGTTCATTTGCACTTTGACAGATCTGGTTTTTATCATCTTACTGTGTGTCTAGCCACTCTCTTCACTAGAAAATCCTGGCGAGAGAACTAGTTTAATTACCAATGACTTGACCATGTGGTACATAATACAGTGGTTATATGGTATCAGTAGCAGTCAAAGAGTGATCTGACTTAATCTATAAATAGCTTGCAAAATAAATTTGTAAACCTCAATCACATGATTTTCCTGATTCTTTTTAATAATTTTTTCTTTTTCTTTTGGACATTTCCTGGAACTTTTCTTCATTCAGGACTTTGAGGACTCTTATTGATTTACTTCATGCAGTATATAGAAAAAATCTTTAAATTTAGGCTTGAATTTTCTCTAACTTCTTGGCAATCCATATAATTAGTAATTCACTTGTCCTTAGTTACTGTAAAAACAGTTCTGTTGAAAACTTCTGAATCAGATTCAAAATTATTACCCAGAACTTCAGAGCTTCTCCTTATGATCGCATTTGAATATAGTCACTAAAGCGAGATTCTTTGAAATGAATGCTTACAAGACCTTAAAGCCGGACACTTGATTATACCAACAAGAAGAATCTTTGGTTTCCTTTCTGGTGTAACCGAAATGAGTTCTTCAGCTTGAACAAAAGACAGCAGAAGATTGGATTAGTATCCTGGTCATCCACTCTTTATCATATCCTGAGCACCAACTATTTTGAATGTGGCTTTCTCATGCTCTAGGCAATAGTATAAAGATACCATTCTATTGAGGCCTTCTTGCTTTAAGATCAAAATGGGATTTTGCCAGATTTACTCGGCCTGGCTTAAATAGATTTCTTTGGAAGATCTTTCAAAGCTCTAGTGTAAATTTACCATGTATGGAAAAAGTTTCAACCATGAAATTTTATACTCCAGATGTATTCCTTGATATTTATGTGTCATACAAACACCACAGATTAGTCAAGGGATATCAGTTAATTACTCTGAAAAAGTTATGATATTCATAATTGATCAGGAATACAGGGTGTCTCAAAAAATGGTGACACATTTTTCTCAAAAATAATTCAAGTAACTAGTTCCAACTATAATTTAAATAATATACGTAAAACAGCTTTTATTATAAATGCATTCCTTTATGTTTTTTAAATTGATGTCCATTATTATTCAGATATGGCTAATAATGAGACTTAATGGAATCACAAGCAGCAATCAATATTTTGATAGATTTCTTGGACTTCTTTCTATCGCCCTTTCTTGCTTTACACAGCTTGTCAATATCTGATGATAAAAGATCTTCCAAGAAAGATTAAAGTTTTAAATGTAGTAAATTTACTTATTTATTTATTTTGTGACTTGCTTAAGATTAAATCAAATCTAAGTACATAGATGAGTTGCTTATAAAAAAGGGTATTCACAATAAGTTAGAAATATTTGAATTAAGGTGTGTCTGTTTTGATACACACTCTATTTGCTATGGATAGCTTTATTTTTGTGTAATCAATTTCATGTAGTTTGTATTTAGCAGGTTTTCTTGGCTCACTTTTGGGTAATAAAAGTAGAATAACTTCCAAGATGTCCTAGCTTCAAAATCACAAATAAATAATGGTAGTATTATTGGTCCTGATCTGGCATTTTGGCTTCAGTCACTTTACCACCACTATAAGGTTACCTGCCTGTTTCTTTTCTATAAATACTTTCATGATAATTGTTCAGATAAGCTCTTTGCTATGGTATGTAAACTTTTTAATTTAAGTGCAGTACTGGACTGGCATTGTGGTGCAGTGGATATTGACACAGAATGACAAATCGGGAAGCCGAGTTCAAATTATGGTTGAATTCCTTGCATTCACTTACACACAAATACCCTTGAAAAAGGTATGTCTCTTCCCCATAGTTATGGGTTAAATAATGGGACAGAATGGGTTCTATAGCCTTGGATGGTAACCAGTCTACTGCAGAAAGCAATGGCAACCTACTGCAGGATAATCTTCTGCCCAACCGCAATTTCTACTCCAACAGCTTCTTTTCTTGTGCTTCCCGCCTGTGGAATTCCCTTCCACATGTCTGTTTTCCTGACAGCTACAATCTCCAGGAGTTTAAATGTAAGGTTAATAGACACCTCCTATTACACTAACTTGCATCTATTATCCCAACACTCTCACCATCTACCCAACCCTCATTCTCGGTATCCTTACCCATCTATCACCCTCCTTCTGACATTTCCTATATCTAACCATCCTTTCTCACCACTTTCCCCCATGTAACCCCCTGTACAATAGTGGCAGTGGAATGCCTTGCTCGGGATGAAATAATTATTAAAAAAAAAAAAGTCAGTTATGTCTTTTTCGAGACATGATCGCCCAAAGCATATATCATGTATGGCACTTAACTGACTGACTAGACTGGCATTGAGATCTCATCAATTTAAAGTTGAAATGCCTAAGATGTAACTATAAATTCTATGCTAACAGTTTCTTTTCTTTCACTTGTGGAAATCCCTTCTAGTTCTATGTTGGCTGGAGACAAATTTACAAAAATTTAAATGTCAATTGCTATCCACTGTCCTCCTGATTACTCTTCTTTTATTCTTACTCCTTTGTAATGTTTCTGTTTCTAATTCTTCCACACCCAGTAACTCCCTTGTAGCTTAGTGGCTTTACTGCCTTACTCAGAGTGAACTTCAATTAATGAAACTAAAGTAAGCATTACATATACATTTTTTCAAACTTTATATCTAATTACAGATGTTTTTAACAAGGTCCACTTTAAATGCTGATTGGTTCTATTAATTTAGCTTTATAAAATTATCAATGAAGCAAATAGATTAACGTTTCTGATGTTTTATTTTATTTATTTGAGCTGAGGTCATTTTTTTTTTTATTTTAATAAAAAAAAACACCTCAATAATCAAATAAATAATAATATCATATCAACAATTACAATTATGTATTGATCTCATTTCCCTGTTCACAGAATTAACTGGGTGGAACTTTAAATGTGTGCAGTGATTAATTTTAATCTTTCAATGCTCAGCTAATGCAAACATTTGTTGAAATGTTTGGAATGTATTTATTGATGTATATGCAGGAAAAATACTAGAGTTGTTATCGGAAAAGTTACACATGGACAGCAATTTGTTTTCCTTGATAATATAAATATCAATTAAACAGCTTATTTTGGCACAACTGTAAGTTGATGGGGGTGAAGAAGAGACAGATTTTGTTGCAACACTCTTCTAAGTGGAGACAGTCTGCTTTCCTAGAAAATCAGCATTTACTTGAACTCTAATATCAGCCAACCATTTACTTTGGTTCTAACACCAATCAATCACTAACAATAATGGTAATGGATCCCTTTACACATTTTAAAGTTCCAAATCATTTTTCCAAAAACTTTGACATGATGATGCTCCCCTGAACACTTCAATTTTAACCTCTTCAAGTCAAGGGTCATTCATTATCTATCCTGATCCTCATAATATTCACTTTACCACCACCTCTCCCATCACTCCACCCACGTCTATTGAACGAGTGAAGAGGCTCATCCCTTGTTTCCTGCTTTCTTTCTCTTTTCCAATCTTTTCACTCTTACGTAGCCCCCTGCATATCAGTGGAGTTACTGCCTTGCTCGGGGTGATATGATTAAAAAACAAAAAAACAAAAAAAAATAATAAACACCTCATCCATCATTATCATTTTAATAGTAAAGTAGCTTCAATAACTTTTCAAGTCTTAATTTGGTTGAATTTTTTGCCCAATTTTTTAATTTTATATGAAAGTAAATGTTTTGTGGTAAATTGGATTTTTATTATCAATAATTGAGAATCTCATTCCAGACAAAAAAGAGACCAATCATGATAAACACATGTCCCCTTGAGGAGGTCTCATGCCTTAAAAGGATATTAGGCCTCAGATTTATACCTCACCTCATAGAATTTCTCTGAGGAATCCATTGTTAAAGATGTAGGTAAAATCATCAGCTCTCTAAATTTTTCCAGTAAGTACCTGACTCCTCATTCTATTCTCTATTTTTATGAGAGCCAGATCAGGCCAAAAATAGAGTACCATTGCCATATCTTGGCAAGCAGAGGCAATTCTATGGAGGTAGGGGCAGAAGGGGCCATGCCTCACCCCCAGAATTTTGGCTACCCCCTCGGTTGGACCCCCATTTTTTATAAGCTTTAAAAATTTATGAAACTGATCAGTTTCTGATTTTGATAAGATTTGATCATCAGCACTTTTCCTTCTTCAGAACATATTGATGTCAATATCAACCCTTTGATTTTGTTCTGAAACTAACCTCTCTTGTGTTCCAATAGCTTGAAATTGCACAATAGGGCAAGAATAGATTAGAACTCCACTACTATGAATAAAAAGTTATCCCGTTTAATACTTATACTCAAACTCATTCCTAAGTCATGTATACGATAGTGGTGTAGTATGAAAATGAAGATGCTGCTTGAGTTTGCCCCCCATCCTTTCCAGAAAAATCTTGGCCCCTAAGTGCCCCTCTACACTTCTAGAGTTCCACAAACACCACTGTTGGCAGTAGCTTTCCAATCCTCACTTTCCAGTCTTGATCAAGTCTGAAAACATTTTTGAAAGGGTTCAATTTGAAATTATATCACCTGAAGATGGTCAGAGTGTATAACGGCCAAAACATTGTGAATATGACAATAAAGATATGAACAACAGTTCAAACAATGTAAATAATGTAAATAGTTATTATACCTTATCTCATAAATATAGACAGATCCCTGGATCTTAGATACAATTAAGTTATCAAATAGACAATGTTAACCTAGACACTATAAAGTACTACCTTTTGTACCAAGCTTCACTTCATAATCATATTAAATGTAAATGGTGGGGTCTTATATGCCATCAAATATGTTATGTATCTTGTTTGTCTTGTTGAACTGTTAATCAGACCTGTCTGCATCAATTTATCTATAAATTTTCACTTACACATTCAGTCAACTGACAGCTTTATAAATACTATGTATGTTTCAGACATTTTCAATCAAACTGTAGCAGACACTGATCTTTTCCCTGAGGCTATAGATGTCCACCAGTGTGGCATCTCACAGGTTCTCAATCAGCTTAATCAACATCTGTCCTATTTACTGACTTTCAGGCAAAAGTCAAGGCCTGATTGGCTTGAACAATTCCAGACAATCCTGAGTGATGTTTTTCACAGCAGCTCAAATGATTGTAGCACTTGAAATGCCAAATCATTTCATGAAGTGGGTTTTGGTCAATTCTTCTTTTGCAAAATTGTTTTTACTGACTGGTTCAGGTCTGAAATAATGAATTAAGGTTCAGTCTTAGTTTCTACATTAAGGCACAGTAGATATTGGCTTGGAACAAGAAAACGAACAGCCAAGTTTGAATTTCAGTCAAATTTGTTGCATTCACTCATGTGCAGGTATTAATTCGTTACTTCTCCTTTCAGCTATGTGTTAAATAGTAAGACTGATTGTGTTCTATAGCCTAGATTGGCAACCACTCTACCACAGAAAGTAATGGCAAACTATTGTGGGAAAGTTTTCTGCCCAGTCAGGCATGTTTCTTTCAAGACATGATTACTCAAGTGTATATCACATATGACACTTAACTGACTGACGTAGTTTTTAGACATAGTACCGCATTAGTGATACTCATTATCATGAGTTCATCCTATGAATATGTAATGAAATCTAGCAAAGTATACATTTACCAATGAATAAACTAGTGACAATTTAAAAAAAAAAATTCATAATCATTTTACCCCAAGCAAGGCAGGACCGCCACTGGTGCACAAGGGTTACAGTGAGAGAAAAAAACAGGGGATGCTTAAGAAAGGATAAGAGGTGGATGAGATTATGAAGGTGAATGGGATTCAAGGAGATGGGAGATGGCAATTGACGTTGCATTTAAACTTTTGGAGATTGAAGCTATTAGAGAAGCAAGTATACACAAGGTGGTGTCACAGGCAGAAAAGTGTGAGAAAAGAAACTGAGGGAGTAGAAGTGGTGGTTACATTTGATTATTTTGACAGTAAAATGGTGGGACCTTGATGCCAATCTAGTAACACAAGGATTAGCAAAGCACATTCAGATTAACATTTGAAAGTACTCAAGACCTTCTGCATTAATTCTAAGCAATTGTCTGACAGCCTTGACTAAGTTTTCTGTTTGTGTGGCATGGTGTACTTCAGTCTCTTACATGGTATCATGTCATAGAACTGCATCACGAATTTACAATCTACATGTAATATTCTATGACCTTTATTATTGCATAGCAATCTTCTATATCAGCATAACATAATATCATCTTTGATGGTGAATATCTTTTCTTATATAACACAATTTTTTATTCTACGTAGATAACCATCTCTGCTCTGAAATGTATCATAATATCAATAAATGTAAACATACAGTGTTACAGAAAATCTTGAAGAGTAACAAAATAGTTTTACAACTGACATATTTAATTTATTTTTTTAACATTACTTTTAACTGATACTTGTATTTGAGTAGATATTCTGTTTTTAATCAAACAGTATATTTATATATTTATTTCTACCAACCTGATTATTTACACATCCTTCTTCAGTAATGAATTTGAACACTCACAGTCACTGGCATATGTTTAGGTTGTGTATATAACATGCTAAAATCTGCCTTCCTCCACTGAGCAGCTATAGCTCAGAGGTAGAATCACAGACTGATGTCAATTCAGTCAGGTTTCAATCCTGGCTAGAAGCAATCAGATGCCTAACCTTACTGATGAGCTGTGATACAGTAAAACAGAACTTTTTGTGAATGCCTATATATATATATATATCACAGTGTGTGATATATTATGAGAAAGATGATGGAAAGAAAAAGAATATAGATATTTATGACTAGATTGCAAAAAAAAAACAAATTAAAAAAAAAGCATATAGAGTCACTATGTCAACACACCCAGTTTGATGAAGTCCTAATGAATGAAGTACATCACAAAACCTTTTTCCAATTTGTTACACATCTTTTCTTTCAAAACTGTCATATTTATATAAATATTTATATATCATTATCTCATATGAACAGAAGAACAAGAAAAAAATTACATACTTTTAAAATGTTTGTTATTGAAATTATCATCAAATAATATAATATGAATAGCATTATTAATAATGTACATCCAATTTAATCATATCAGTTGTTTTATGGTAGGATTCCATGATAGTGTTCTTTTAATGGTACAAGTCTATGCAATATGAAATGGTTATGGGAATTGAGGGTTTGAAAAGTCACCAGATGGGTGAAGTCAAGAATAACAAAGGCAAACTGTGTATCTAATTCAATTTCAACAATAAAATTTGAAGTTGGCAAAAATCTAAAAGAGAGAATTGAAGTCTAACAGTGAAGATGAAAGAAAAATTCTTTGTTCAAAAAGTTATTTTGTTTTTAATATATTTATTTAAGTTTTTTTTCAAAGCTCTGAACACCAGACAATTAAGATGTTGAATTGTGATAGACTTGCAGGCATTATTAACAGTGGTCAAGACACTTCATGAAAATAACAAAAATAAAATGAAAAACATTGACTACCAGTGTTCAAATATTTCACAAAAAGCATTCTTAATAATTATTAATTTATAACTTGTATTTGTTTCATCTTATTTCTATTACTTTTACATATAGTAGTAACAGTCACAGGATGGATAAAGAGAAAGAGTGACAAGGTGATAGCAATGTCGGACATACTTGATAGGTCTGAGCAAGTGAATGGTTAAAGCAGGGTTTTGGGAGAGATACCAAGAGGAAAAGTGCTAAGAGCAACAAGGGAGAAGATTAAGTGAAGGTCCATGATTGTCTACGTCCTGAAAGGACATGGCACATAAAGAAAAAAAAAGAAAAGATGTTAAGGTCTACAAGAAATAGAAGGATGTGGAGGGCGATGATCACCTACGTTATGAAGGGACATGCCACATAGAAGAAGAAGTAACATTCTTCAGTTGTTCTCAGATGAAATATTTTCAACTAGAATTAATTTTTGTTTAAGATTTCTTTTATTTCTTGTCTCTTTATCACATCTTCTACATTTGTTAAGTTTGAAAATAAAGATTAACCCTCAGACAGGAGAAAGTATAAAGCATACAAGTTCAAATCTCATTGTTTTTATTTCTGATTCATCTTTATGAGTATAGAATGACAACCTGTAAGCTGTGATAAAAATCAACATAATTTTAAATAAGATGCATGTCTGTCAATTTTGGTAGACAATGATAATAATAATGGTTAAATTAGTTGTTTCCATGCAGCAGTGGTTCCCAAATGGTTCAGCGGGCCTCATAAGTGCAGTGGAAATGGATAGCAGGTGAGGTGAAATGATTGAATGACAATCTAAGATTTAGAAACAGTTTAAAAAAATTCATTCATCTGCTAAAATTAAATATGATTTCAAAATTTAAAATATGATTATGGATTACTAACAACTGCATGCATGAGTCCCAGTATAAATAGTGATAAATAATTATTGATTGATTTTATCATTGTGATATAATTGCAATATATCATGTATTAAAAATATAGTAACTAGGGTCTGCAAATTGGAGGAGAAAGTTATCAATGATAATGTTTTGACTTCAAATCAGCAGTTACCTTCTTTTAATTCTCTTTCTCTTTTACTAATTTAAAAATCTTTATCATATAAAATTTGGTGAGGCATGAGCAAAATATCATTCCAAAAATTTGAACACCACTGCTATACAGGAAACATTCAGCTACACATTAGTGTTATTGTTGGTTGAACTTTATAATATCTTTTAGTTAATATCTTTTCTTTCTGGTATTGATAAGAATTTCCTTCCAAACTTTTTGTTTGTGGTAGTTTGGGAAGATAACATCTTAACTGTTTCATTATTTTCTTTTCTAAATATAAGTGCTACTCATTTTTTTAGCTGCTGTTGGAAATGTATAAATACCTTTTGTTATTTGGTATAGTTAATTGTTTGTGGTTTTATAGAAATACCTGGAAAGTATTCTAAAAGAAGATGGAAAGTGTGACACTGAGATTCAAAGGTGAATTGGCATGGCCAAGGATGCATTCCAGAAGCTGAGTAGAGTATTGAAAGATAAGAATATTTTGCTAGAAACAAAGAAGAGAGTACTTGATTGCTATGTGATATCTGTTCTTCAATATGGCTGTGAATGCTGGACAATCTCATCAATGATCAAAGAAAAACTTGAAGCAACTGAAATGTGGTTCTACAGAAGGATGCTGCAGATACCATGGACTGAGCATGTAAGCAATGATGAGGTTTCAGAAAAAATGGAATTGAAAAGGAAACTAATCCTGAGCATCAGGAAAAGACAGCTAAAGTTCCTGGAATATGTAATGAGGAAGGAGGGATTGGAGAATCTGATACACACAGATCAGATAGAGGGAAGAAGAGACAGGGGAAAGCAGCATGTAACATACTTGATATGCCTGAGCAAGTGGATAGAGTGCTGGGTTTGGGTGGGGTAACAGGAGAAAGTGCGTTAAGAGCCACCAGGGATAGGGAGATGTGGAAGGCCATGATTGCCTGCATCCAGAAAGAACATGGCACATAGAAGAAGTGCCAGTTTTGATGAAAGATTTTCTTTTTTGAAGATGCAATTTATAATAGAATATTATCTGCCTTAAATGAAAACCATTTTTTTCACCTTAAAACCCAATAAGCTAAAAATGTGATTTTGTTTCTTGATATCATTGGGTTAACAAATACAATGATGTTTAATTGATATAATCACAGAGAAATTGTTACTTTCATCAATGTATTCTTGCTTTCTTGGAATCTTTGCCATAACTGAATCACTGAAAGTAATTTTGGCTGTTCCTTTCTAAAGAAACCAGTGGAAAGTAAAGAACTATAAAGAAGAAGAAAAAATATTGTTGAAGGAAATTGGTGTAAAAATCAAAGAGAGAATTGCTTTCTAAGATCATCATCAGCCACTTAGAATTTTTATATTAGATTGTTCAGAGTCAATCCAAATTGAATTCAGTTATATTTTAGTAATCAGTCATATACTGTCCACTATTAACAATTTCTAGAAATCAATATAATTACTTTTTTTTAGTTGCCACTAAATTTATATTTTTTGAGAAAAAGAAAGCTGAGAGACGTGAATTGAAATCTCCCTTATTTTTGTATGTTCTGACACTAAGAAAATGTTTGAGTGATCAAAAGAAAAGAAAAACAGAAGTCTCTAAATCTGGCAAGTAAAAAAATTAAGTTAAAACTTTCTATACTAATGACTTACTTTTTTGTTTCATTGAAATAAGCATAACATTATTATAATGAAAAATTATATGCTTACTGTTCATTAAATATACATATTCCTGGTGTAATATATTAATGACATGATAGTGGTTGTATTTCCTTCAAAGTTTGTTTTGAATGTGTGTTGAGGTGCAGTGCATATCAGCTTGAATTAAGAAATCAGAGACCTGAGTTCAAATTCCATTTGAATTAATTGCATTCATTTACATTTACTCTTGGGAAAGGTATGATTCTACCTTTTTATCTTCTAGCTATGGGTTAAATAGCAGAACATATTGGGTTCTATAGCCTTGGTTGGCAATCAGTCTATCACAGAAAGAAATGGCAACCTACTGCGGAAAATCTTCTGCCAGGTCTCTCATGGATTGAAAAAGACATGATCACTCAAATGTGTATCATTAAACTTAACTTATTTTACCTCACCTAGATGATAAAGTGGTTTGTGTAGGGTCAACACTCTTACCTGTAAAAAAGACAGGTTAAAGAAGCACCAACAACCCCCTTACCAATGGCAAAAGGATATTGATGGTTTATGTTTCATTGGGAGCAATGGATTTAAGAGAAAAGAGAAGTCTGTTTCATGTAGTGTAGCATGATAAAAGATGACATCATTTCTGTTCACTAAATATGCATATTTCTTGTATAATATGCCAGTAAAATGGTAATGAATTTATTTTTGCTTAAGGTTTTATGAAGAAGGGCTTTACAGTGTCATGATGAATGTTGACCCCTTTTTGTTAAATTGAGTGACAGAACTTCCCTAGAAAAAATGTTCACTCAGGAGAAATTTCAATAAACTAATGGCTAAAGGTTAAATTAGCAGGAAGGGAGACAAAATATTGCCACTGCTTAGAACACATCTGTTAAGCTGAGGAATAAGAGTATAATATATTCAGAAATTTGTTAACCAAGGATGGTAAGTTCAATCCTGAGTTGGACCACAAGAGTCAGTATAATTAACACCTTTTCTAATCACTAAATGTGCACATTGCTGATGTAATGCATCAGAAACATCAGGTACACACAAAACCCTTCTGTCAGAGATCACACTTTCAACCATTATATAACACCTTTGAAATTTACTGTATTTTTTTTTCACAGAAATGTAAATCAAATCTAACTATACGGCTTCAGGTGAAAGTTTTTTTTTCAAAAACACTAACTCACCATAAAATACAGTTTTGAATTTATTCTTGTTCTCCAAAATTGGTTGCCAACCAGAACAAGAGTGTCTAATTTACCCTGCTGTTTAACTCATAGCTAGCAGGGGGATATAGATCGATACCTTTCCCAAAGATATGATGTAAAAGTAAAATTCAAACTCAACTCATTAATGTCATGTTCCAAGCTGCAAGCAATTACACCACCTGCACATCTACAATTCAGAAAAAAAATAATTAAATAATAAAACATGGATTTGAGTTTTAGTGGGAAGCACTATATTTGCATTTGTTTTTACAGCACTGTTTTGTCTCAAAAAACATTAGTTTTTACATGCTTTGTCTCATAAAACATTTGTTTTTACAGCACTCATTTTGTTAGAAATCAAAAGATTTTTCATTCCTGTTCAGCACATTGTTGTAAATGGTACGGCATTATGCTCATGTGAAACTTAGATCTCTTTGTACTTTGCTTGAGATGTTTATGTATACTTGAACATAATGCATTGTATGATTTCAATAAATCTTTGCTGCTTTGATAAGAAACTGCTTTAGGAGATGCCATCAAAAGGTTCTTATCCAAAGTGGTTGCTATTCCAGAGCGAGACATTTAAAACTTCTTAACCACTGCTGGCATTGATATGCTGTCACTGTACCCGGATATCAAGTATAAATATTCTTCATTGTTTTTGCTGCATTCTTTGCTGTGCTATGTCCCTTCAGGATGTGGCTGATCATGGCTCTACACAATTTCCTGTCCTTTGTAGCGCTTAATAAATTTTGTCTTTTTGTCTAGTCAGTTAAGTGCCATACATGACATATGCTTGGGCGATGATGTCTTTTTTGAGATATGACTGACTAGGCAGAAGATTTTCCCACAGTAGGTTGTTATTACTTTCTGAAGTAAATGGGTTACCAACCAAGGCTACAGAATCATATCTATCCTGTTATTCAACTCATAGCTGGATTAAAATCTTTCCCAAGGGCATTTGCATTTGTAAGTGAAAGCAATAAATTCAACTGGAATTCAAACTCTGTTCTAAAAATCTCTCCTAAACCATCCTTCAGTTATCTCAGCACAATAAGTAGGTTATGCATATTTTTCTTCATCTCTCTTGCATTTTATCTGTCTTGTGGGTATTAAATTTTCCAAGTCCTCTTTCTTCATTATGTATCTTTGATATTTCAGCTCTCTCTTTCCGATGTTTAGTATGTGTTCTTTTTGTTCTCATTTTCTCTAAAACTTTGTTGTTGCCCACATGTTTGATCTATGATATTCTCACCATCCTTCTGTAGAATTATATTTCTGTTGCTTCGTCTCAATTAATTAAAACTTGGTCCATAGTATTCTTATCATCTTTCTGTATGTTTTCATTATGAAATTTACACATGCAATGGTAAACATAACTCAATAAAACCATTGTCTCCCATGAAGTTAAGCATAAGCTCTATATGATATATAACTTGATACAAACAGAATAAACAGAGCTTAATCCAAATCTATTTTTTATTACTTTTTATTTGACCTTTTGTAGTTGTTAGTTCTAAATTTGTCTCGTTTAAATGCAGTATTACATTCCAGCCAAACTATAATGTAAATAATTGCACCACTTTGGTTATAGCTTTTCATACAATTCATTTATCAGATGTAAATTTCTTTCTCTTTTACATTTGAAATCAAGTATTTTTCACCTCCTCCATCTTCCACCACTGACTCTGCACTGTTCAACATATTTGTTTTATTTCAACTCTATTATTTTCTAATTTCCAACTAATGGAACTGTTTGGCCATTAGTGTACATTAAAATCACTAATTAGTTGTTATCCCCATGAAAATGAACAAAAAAGAAAAATGTGTACTAAATAAAAACCAAGAAATATTTGTTGCTTGTGTTTATTGATCCAAAGAGGATTTTCAAACTTTTCTTCTTCTTCCTGTGTAATTTTGTACAAAGTCTATTTTTGGATTTAATGTAGACTTTTCTGGAGTTTTTGTTTTCTTTGAAAAAATAACATGTTTATATTGAATTTGAGAATGAAGAAAGCTGGAGATATCAGGATTTTACCCTAAGTGTGAGCTTTCTCAAGGAGTAAATCCTATGACTTCTTTAGACACACTACCTTTTCAACATGTCATTATCAAAGGTAAAATCAGAGATCTCTTTGTTTACCTTTAGATACATAACTATGTAGAGATATAAAAAAAAATTTGAGAGATTTTACCCTGAAAGATTTAGGTTTGATTCCTGTTAAAGAGTGCAACTTTTTAATGGAATTTCTCAAAATCTGGAAGGTGAAAATAAATATTCTGTTTAATAAATAAATGGAATGCCTACTCAAATACAATGATAAAGTATCTTCATCAACAATCTCACATGTAATCAGATCCCAAGTAGGCATCTATGCTGATGACACAATTTACTCCCACCTTGATAAGAAATCTGCCCAGGCTGACAAAGCAAACTTCACTGCTGATCTTGAAAAAGGCCTCCAATCTGTGCTGGACTGGGGGTAAGAAATGGCTTGTAAATTTTAATGCTTCCAAAACAGAGCTGCTATCTTTTGACCACCATAGACAACCACTCTTACCCCACATCAGTATGAACCAGGCTAGTCTCCCTGAAAGCAAAACACTGTGCCTCCTCGGCCTAACTTTATCAGCCGACCTTAAGTGGAATGACTACATTGAATCCATAGCTAAATCTGCTGCTAGGAAGGTTGGTTCCCTGTGTAGGGCCAGGAAGTTTTTCTTGTCTGAATCCATCTTGCACATATAAAAATCTACCATCTGCCTGTGCATTGAATACTGCTGTTGGGTTCCCTTGCTATTCATTTCTGGGTTTTTGACAAAATCCAACAGAGAATCTGTAATGTAATTGATTTCGAGCTCAACTCCAGTCACTTTCTCACTAACAGAATGTGGCTTCCCTCTGTCTTTTCTACAAATACATTCATGGCTTAGCTCCCTGGTTCTCCCACTGCATGAATTTATTCAAGCTACTAGACTAGCAACTAGGTCCCACCCTTTTACAGTAAAACCAATCAAATGTAGCTGCAACTTCTACTTCATCAGCTTCTTTGCTTGTCTGTGGAATTCCCTTCTGTATTCTTGCTTCCCTGACAGCTACAATCTCCAAAAACTGAAATGCTTAGTCAATTGCCATCTCTTATCTCCTTGACTCACATCCATTTTATGACAACCTTTGTATCATTTTCTTCTTCCTTTCCACTCTACTCTCATGTGCCCCTCTTTACACCTGTATTCTCATCCTTTTCTTACTCGTTCTCTGACTTCCTTGTAACACGTTCCGCTTTCACATCTTATGTAATTCCCTGTGCACCAGTGGCAGCTCTGCCTTGGAGTGAAATGATTAAAAAAAAAGCTTAAAGTGCTAAATATTTTTATCCTCTAAAATTATACTTACTGTTTCTATAACTGATATCACAAATATGCTTTATTAAACAACTATGCCAAAACTATCATTGTAATCATTACAGAAATACATAAATTTTTGTAGCAAAGAGGAAAAAAATGAAATTTAGTATTATAGGTTCTATGCTAACAATTTCTTCTCTCAAATTTCTTGTGGAATTCTCATCTGTCTTCTTGCTTTCCAGAACTTTGACTTTCAAAAATTTAAATGCAGTGTTAATTGTTCTTAATTCCTGTACTTTTATAGTTCTTTTTCCTTAATAATGTTTTCTTTTTTTAATATTTTTTCACTCTTGGTAACTCCCCCTTTGCATCTTAGTGACTTGATTATTTTTCTTCTTTTATTTAAATTCAGCCATTTTTTTCACTTGGTTAAACATTTCTTTGAGAATTAAGCAGTAAATTTTGTAATTTTTATCTAAAAATTGTTTTATTAAGTTTTTTAATACTCTGTATATTGTGTGTTAACAAAAACACATTTTCAATAGTCAGGAATTAATGAAGCCTTAATTACAGAATAGGGCTCATATATTTATAATGTACATGTATTGCTAGTGATTTACTATAACCTGTATTGGAAATCAAGAAAATCAGGAAAATGGATTGTCATTGAAATTCATGCAAATATTACTAATAGAATAAGGCTATTATACATATAATATAAGTGTAATGCTGATATGTTTCAATAGCAATTCATAGAAAATCAGAAATGGTTATTATCAGTGTTCAAGAATTTATATAAGCCCTACTGATAGAATAAAGCTATTATACATGTGTGTAATGTTACTTAATACAGAATTAGAAATTATTACTTAACGTCATATAATTATGATTAAACCATGACAATTTTTCACTTACTTTTCAATGAATAGAATCCAATAGAAATTTATAAGCAATTTTTATAGAAATTAGTCTCTTTGAAATTTAATCTTGTTCTAATTTTCTGTCTTAATTTCTAACTTGAAATTTTCAATTCAAGTTATATATGGTCTCTGTACATCAGATACAGTTTCATTATTTTTTTGTTTGACTTTAAAAAACGATATTCACAAGATATTTTGCCTTTATTGAAGAGAAGTTATTAGCTATCATGTATGAAGGAAAATGTGAAGTTTAATATATTTTTTTGAAAATTCTTTCTATTGTAACAAAGCAAATGGCATTAGTTTAAATTTTTCAATAAATAGAGTTCTTTGAAGTTGATTTCACAAACGACAAAGTGTTTTTTGTATGTTTTGCTTTTCCATGAAAGTAATTATGTTTTTTCTCATCTTTTTCAAATAAATATATATTGTTTCAAATGGATTCAAATTCTAGTCTGTTTAAAAATTTATAGCTATTTCTTTGAATTTTTTTATAACTTGATTGCTATTAGTTGTCTACCATGTTTCAATGAATTTTTCTTAAACTGACCGTCTTTACATGATGTTCTTGTCTGATAATCTTAGCTGAACCATTAACAAACTTACTTGTAACTTTTATTTTTGTGGATAAATGTGAAATGGCAAATAAATCAGTCAGTTAAGTGCCATACATGATACACGCTTGGGCGATCATGTCTCGAAAGAGACATGACTGACTGAGCAGAAGATTATTCCACAGTAGGTTGCCATTGCTTTCTGCGGTAGACTGGTTACCAACCAAGGCTATAGAACCCAATCTGTCCTGTTATTTAACCCATAACTGGAAGGAATAGATGGATTAATACCTTTTCCCAAGGGTATTTGCGAGTAAGTGAATGCAATGAATTCAGCTGGAATTCGAACTCGGCTTCCCGATTTCTCGTTCCGAGCCGATATCCAATGCACCACAATGCACAATGCAAATAAAGAAAGACCAGAAAACAGAGTTGTGCCAACAGACTGAAGGGCCAAAATTTCTAATTGCATCTTAACAGTAAAACCACTAAGACACAAAGAGTTACTGAGAGTGAGAGAATATGAGAAAAAGAAAACATTATTAAGGAGCAAGAAGAATGAAAGAACAGGAATTAAGAAAGCAGAAGATATCTGTTGTCATTAGAGCCAGTTATCCTCAGCTAAGTGCCATATGTAAAAGAGACATGACTGACTAAGCAGAAGATTTTCTCACAGAATATTGCCATTACTTTCTACAGTAGAATGATTGCCAACCAAGGCTATAGAACCCAATCTGTCCTGTTATTTTACCCATAGCTAAAGGGAAGAGACAGATTAATACCTTTCCTAAGAGTATTCACGTGTAAGTGAATGCAATGAATTCAACTGGAATTTGAACTCAGCTCTCCGATGTTTCATTCCAAGGCAATATCCACTGCACTACAACATGAATTGACTGATCCATTCATGATAAATATTTCTGGGTAATTGTCTAGAAGCCAATAATACTATTGCTGTGACTTGTTTAACTGATTACTGAATGTTACTATCATGACTGACTGTTAAGTGTTGTGTCTTGCCAGACCCCATATCACAGCAATAACAGTTAACATTGCATTTAAGTTTTTAAAATTCAAAGTTGCCTGAAAATCAAGAAGCTAAAAGAGAGTTCCATAAGTGTGAAGTGCAACAGAAGATTAGCATTGAATCTATGGTTACCTTTAGACATTTCAATTGTAAGCTGATGAGACATTGCCACCAATCTAGCATTATGCTTAAATTCATAAAATCTAGGTTCTCTGGAAGAAAGCTTATTAGAGCATTTACCATGAAAATATTTATTATTGTGGTGGGAAAGTGACTGAAGCCAAGATGTCAGATAAGGACCAAAAATATTGCAGATTATATGGATAAATACTAAACTTATAAATGTGTAAGATCCAGATCCAGATCCAGATCCAGATGCAGGTATTCCGTGAATCATTAGAGTCACAGGGGCACCACATCTACTCCGGCTACAGTAGAAGTGATGTTTCTTTGGGCACAACAGCCTGATGGATCCCAGCACTTTTCAGGCTGGTTTTAAATTCAGAGTTTTCCTTCTTCTTGACCAGTTGCCACCCAAAGCTATATAACCCTATCTGTCCTGCTATTTACCCATAGCTTGGAGTAGAAGAGATAGATACATACCTTTCCTAAAGGTATTAACATGTAAGTGAATGAAATGAACCCAACTAGAAATCAACCTCAACTCTCTGATTCCTCAATCTGAGTGATTATCTATTACTCCACCATGCCTCCATCCAAATTGTAAGATACATTCCGGTAAAATGATTGTTTAATGCTACACAGTGCATCAACTTTTCTAGTAGCAGACCTAGTAGTTGATTCAATATAATCTTTCTGCTTCATGTCAGCAGCAAATGTTAGCCCAAATGTCAAAAAGAGTTCTTCTTCTATGTGCCCTGTTCCTTCAGGACGTAGGTGATCATGGTTCTCCATGTCTATCTATCCCTTGGGGCTCTTAGTATGCTTGCTCCTGTTGCTCCTGGCAACCCCTGTTCTGTCATCCACCTGATCAGGCCCTGCAAATATGTTATCCAGTGCCTTCCTCTGTCTCTCTTTCCTTCTATCTGGCCAGTCAGTATCAGGTTCTCCAGGCTCTCCTTCCTCATTGCGTGTCCCAAGAACTTCAGTTGTCTCTTCCTGATGCTCAGTATTAATTTCCTCTCATCTGAAAATTAGCATCAGCCATGCTGATAGAAAGTAAAAAAAAAGGTTCACTGAGACAAGTAGTTATGGGAGATTGATTTGCCTAGCAGATATCATACGCTCTTTTCATAGCCATAGATATATGCTAATGATAAAATATTTTACCAATATATTTAATAATTGGACAGACCACTGAATACAGTTGATTCATTTATTTTAAAAGAGCATCAGTATGAAATATGTATTCCCAACCTCAGCTACAACTTAAATTTTATTAATTGATTTCATACTTTTTTTTAATCATGTCACTCCAAGCAAGGTGATACTATCACCAGTGTGCAGGGGGTTACAGTGAGAGAAAAGACTGGGTACAGGGGGTATTGAAGAAAGGATAAAAGATTAATGGGATTCAAGAAGATTAATGATGGCAATTGATGTTACATTTAAACTTTTGAAGATTGTAGCTATCAGGAAAGCAAGTAAACAGAGGGGAGTTCCACAGGCAGGAAGTGTGAGAAAAGAAACTGTTCAAGACATTTAATTATTTCAGTCGTAAAAGAGTGGGCCCTAGATGCCAATCTAGTATCATGTTTAAATTCATGTGGTCAGGGCACTAGGGAAAGAAACTTGTCAGAGCAGTTGCCATGAAAATATTTGTAGAAAAAAACAGGGGGAAATCGAGCTGCTAAATCAGGATCTGTTACATTACAGATCTTTATTTAGATATTGTCAAGAACCTCAACATGAATAGAAGTAGCACCTGATCAGATATGGCAACAGTATTAAATGCACTGATGAATTATAGATTTATAAAAGTGCAAGATCAATTCTGAGGAGAAAAACTTTCTCTCCAGGCACAGTGACCTAATCTTCCTAGCAGTAGATGCATCTATAGATTTAATGTAGTTATTCCACTTCAGATCAGCTGAAAAACTGAGGCCAAGAAGTCACAGTGTTAAGAGACTGTTAGTCAACTGGACATCTATACACACACACACACACACATATATATATAGATGTCCAGTCCATAAACGGCGAGGATAATCCAACAAGATCAACTTAATATAAAATATTAAGTGTTATATCTATATAGAGAGCTCAATGGATGTTATCCAGAGCAATAAGATATTTATAAAGGAAAACTCAACACATCATTTAAATTGCTTATAAATTATAATTCATTTCAATAAGTTTAATTAGCTCATTTCATCAGACCACACAATATTCTTTCCATTTGGTACAAAAGATTTTGCCAGAATAAGCATTTTCTTTAACTGAAGAGAATGATAAAAAAAATAAAAAACTAAGAAGGAAAAGAGAGAAAAAAGAAAAGAGAGTCAGGATAAAGGCATTGGTGTCAGATCAGCTGGGGGTATTCAAACCAGTCAGGAAGATGCTGACTGCTAAGTCATTAATCGCTTATTTCTAATTCCATGGATACGTGTGTGTGTGTGTGTGTGTGTGTGTGTGTGTGTGTGTAACACCATAAATTAACCCATCCATGCACACTAGCTTATACACATACATATACACATATGCTCACATCCCCACATATACATACAAATGTGACTGTGTTTATGCTTATATATACTTACTGACCTACACTTTTTCATGTCTACATACGGATCTTGCATTTGTATTCTCACATATATACATTTCATAAAGATGGGATTTCCGTGCGTATAAATAGTGTTATATATATATATATACGTATGCTAGTAATTCTCACACATACTCTCAAATATGCATATATTTTCCTACTTTCATACATCCTCACATCCATACGTATACATACTCATAAATGGGTTCTTCATACACACATTCATCTATTTATATCCACATACAATTATTGTGTTCACACACTCAATTTTATGAAGAGCAGATCTTCGCATACATGTATACACATCCATATATACATATATATATATATATATATATATATATATATATATATATATATAGCAATTTTTATATACCCCTATACATAAAGACAATGTATGCCTGTATACACTTAACTATCTATGTTTAACTCCCAAACAAGGTGGTATATTTTCTTTTTCTATACATCTTAACAAATATTGCACATATATATCCATATATACCGGCATATATCATTCAGATTTTGATACTAACCTGTAATCAGTTCAAGAATGCACAATTGATTGCATCCAAGATTAACACAACCCACATATAATCAGGTGTTCTCACATGATGGAAATACATATACATAATTAAGTCCATTCTTATACATGAAATACACTTATACTTGGGTGCCCCCTCTACACACAATAATATATACAATAAAATATATAAACATGCACAAAATTCTATAGAACCATGCACAAAATTAGGTGCACCCTTATATGGGAAACATATCTAGCCTTACCCTTAGGTGCATCATTATACACGTGAAATATTTATATTGAAATCATTATAGTGAAATCATTTACGATTACATAGTTCATGATAGGATATTTTTAACTTCACACACCAATAATATAAAATCATTGTGTACTTAGATTGGAATGTCAGCCCATTGTATGGTAGATCTTTATCCTCGCTTTTTCGGTCTGTAAAATCCTCCAACAAAAGATCCACACAAATGTAAAAGAGCTGGCAAGTGTGTCGTAACAGGGTGATTGTAAGATTTTATGTGTTAGACAGTTTAAATTTATTTTTATGGCGGCATTTAAAAATTATTTCATTTCTCTGATTTAATAATTGGCTAGATTCTCTGAATTTGATAATTTTAATCTTTTCATCTAAGCATAAATTGCATCTGCTTCTAAAGCTATTTGGGGTTTGAGATTTCCCTAAAATCTTCCATTCAATTTGAGGGGAAAGATTTCTATCTTTTAATTCCCAGAAATGTTTAAAGAGAACTGTTTGATGTTTTAGGTGGGGTTTAGAAAATGATTGATTGTGATTATATAGGCGTTGTTTCCATGGTCCAGCGGAAATTTCAATATATATTTTTTTCTCGCTATTGTCTTCAATAGGATAGATGGTTGCTTGTTATATTACCTCTTTGGATCTACATATACCTCCAGCTGGGTATTTATTTTTTACTCTACAGTTACAGAGAGTTGTACTATCTGTCTTTTTATTTGTTATAATATATATATATATTAAAGAATATTTATAAATACATATATTGGTGAATGTTTCTCTAATAGTAATAAACAACACATACTTTGGTTATAAAACCACTATATTATTATATTGATTAACATGTCATTTATCTGAATTCATTTAAATCATATATCACCAATCAACATAAAAAACAGCAGAAATCTGATGAATCCTTACTAATAACAGAAAAATACTATATCATATGAACTATAAAAATGACTACAAATATTGGAAGTATCAAACAAAACATTAAATACACTTTAAAAAGACATAATAACATGAACTCTCATTATTTGTCTATATTTTTGAGATGAGGCAGTATTTGTATTATTTACATTGTTTGGATTGTTGTCCCATCTTTCTTACAGTATTCATATTCACATCATTCAAGAATGCTAGAGCATACACTAGCTGAAATGTTGAAATGGTGAAACAGTCCTAACAATATAAATAATAAATTCAAAGATGCAATATTTGAGCACAATGAAACTGATAAAGCACAAAAAATAAAACTTTTATAAAAGCTGAATGTACCCAGACATTGGATAATTTATATTTAATTATGTACCAGAAACAAGGAAATTTATTTGAAATATAGAAAAATAAATTTAAAAATTCTTTGATAAACAACTTTCATTGGTATGAAGGTATAAAACTGTATGAAAAAAAATATATGAGAAAATATGATTTATACATTTTATATGTGAAAACAATGTCAGAAAAATTTTGTGTATTTTTCCTCTTTGCTAATAATTTGCTTAATAAAAATATATGCAAATATTTCTTATTACTATAAACATTATTTATTGTGTGTACATGTGTTTCAGTTGCTATTTTTTATTTCTATTTTATTAAATTAATAATAACCTGCTTAGATTGAGAAGTCCTAGTAAAAAAATTGTGCTTCTAACATGGTTTGAACCTGTATCCCTTTCTTCTATCAGGAAAAATGCATTTTTATCCAAAGTGTGCCAGTACTATCTTATGTCTGTCTTCCTAAACATCAAAAGTTGAGTGTGGTTCTTTTTGTTGGCTCTGGCTGATGTGAAAAAATTGAAACATAACAGTATTATTGACTACAACTTTTCGTGCAGTTCTTTGTAAGCTTTTAAAGTGATCCTTAACATCTGTCTTAAGCTACCAAACTCTTTTCAAATTCAAATTATGGTTTTCTACAATCATTGCAGCACTGTCATTTATGGTGAAAACTTATTGTTGCATTATTTTGGGTGTTAAAGAATGTTAAAAATTTGATTCTTTGTGTCTATACCATTAAGCAATATCCACAACACAGACATGAACACCAGAAAGTTTGGTTTACCCAATTTTTCTTTATCATGCAGCATAACTTTTGGTGCCAAAGAATGTTGCTAAGTTTCTTCCATACATGCTAGTAGTAATTGCTTATTCACTTCATGTTATTTCATCTTATGAAAGATTTCATAGAACAGGCTCCAATGTAGTTGCTTCATGGACAACAACAACTTCAACATCAAATCTAAGATCAACTGTTGTCTAACTTACATATAAATCTACAATTCTTATATCCATAAACCAAACCCATTCAGTAACCTTCTCCCTTGAGTGAATCTTAGGCTTTATATTATGTGAACAATAGCATTAAAAATCTGTTTTCAGAGAGCAGAAAACTGTACATGAGTTTGCGTGTGCAAATTTGGAAGCATTCATATGTAGATATGACATGCATTTCTATAAGAAAAACAAAATTCAAAAAGCGGAATAAAAACTGTGACAACATCAATCTTTTGCAGAAAGATGTCTTATATTCATTAAATTCTAAGACAAGTGTTAGAAAAATGAAAAATTGAAATAAAGATTGAATAAAATATGTAACAACATTAATCTTATGCAGAAGAAATCTGAAGAATGTAAGACATCTAACACAAGTGTTAAAAAAGATGAATGTTCCAAATAAAGAGTGAATAAAATATTTGAAAGAAAACTAAAATAAAAATTCAAAATATTTTAATAAAAAGTCAGAACTTTTCAAAATATAAATTGTCAAAATTAATTTCTTATCTTGTCTTTTCTTGGTTTATTTAATCTAGAAAAACTTTTGACATGACTATAATGTTAATAAAGAAAACTTACTTTCACTGCAAAATAATAATAGACAAATATAGAATCCCATCCCCACTTGTCTTGGGATTAGATGACTCACTAGGAGTTGATATGCCATTAAACAACACAAAAAACAAATAATCTGAAAAATTAAACATTTTGATAATTTATGTCAAGTCACTCTTCAACCTGGTACCATATAACCCAGTAATACCTGCTGTTGGGGCAGATCATTGGCAACTGTACCAGTTTGCCAATCAGACAACAAGATTTAAAACAAGGTCTTAATTTTTTATCTTGAGTTTTTTTAGTTTATTTGATACAGTAAATGATTTATTTTACTTGAAATCCTGTGCCTTTTTGGTAAAGAATATTTATCAGTCATACCATTGGCATCTCTTTCTTTGTCTGTTACTGATGATCTTATTAAAATAGGCAACATTTGAAGATCTGGCAAGAATTATCAGATTAGTTTGAGGTTAATTGTTTTTTTATAATAACCTCAACATTGTCAGAAGATCAAATTCACTAATACATCATTTTGATACTCTTTTCATATGCATGTATAGGATAAAGGACAAATTGTTCACATTTAACAATGTTTTACTTTTATTAAAGCTTCATCCATAGTATTCAAAGTATCCTTCTGTATTATCACATTTCTGTTGCCTTATGTCTCTTCTTCATTTGTGAGATTTTACTGCTGTTAATTCAAATAAAAGGAACTGGAATAAATAATGAAAAGAGAATACTTTATCTGAATCCTTTGTTCTCTATGTGTGTGCTCTATCAAAAATGTCCACTCAGTTTTCTTCCAGGTAACCCACCCCTTTTCTGGTTAAAGAGTTGCCAAGGGGAGTAACTCATAAAGATTAACAGTTTTTTACCATTTTTTTTCAACATCAGGTGTATATATATATATTAATTTTTAAAAAATTATGAGAATGTACATTCATTAAACAGAAGATTTCTTAGGATCTGATATGAACCCAAGAATCTTAAATGATTGCACTCCTTTCTTTTTCAGCAAGTTCACAGTTTGTACATCAGTTGGTATACAAGAGATTTCAGCAATTTATTTTCAATCTACCATTTCTTTTGAAATAGTCATTTTTATGCAAAGTTACTTATTTAAAATTTGTGGTGATGAATGTACCATGTCATAGAGACAGGAATTGTCAGTTTTACATATAATTTATATATTTTCATTATCTTAAAGTTGCAACAGTGATAATAAAAATTTCCTATAAAAATGACATGCTTCTTCTGCATCAACTATTGTTAATGTTTCAGCTGCAAGTGTACCTTTTATGACTCTTCTAATATGTTTTGCTTGCCAAGCAATGAGTATATATCTCTAGGTACCAAAAAGAATATATACCCTCCACCAGAAAAATTATCAAAAGAGGCTTCACGATAGGCAATAATTTTTAAGTGTTTTTGGTTTCCGAAATTTGGAATTCCTAGCTGGGATTTTTAATTTCTTGAAGATTCTTTTTGCTTATTTTATATATTGTACATTTTTTTTGTTTTAATACAGAATTTAATGCAAAACAACATAACTTACATCAGTCCTGGTCTGGGTGGCTAGCCAATTAAGTTGCCTAAACAGCTGCCATGTCTCTGTTACTTCTGTTGTGGATATAGTGTCTTTAAAACTTTTGCCTGCTGCTACTAGTGTATATTTGAACTTTTTACATATTAATTCTGTCTAAGTTTAATATCATCTCTATTTTTCTTTGTGTTTAATCCTATGCGTTGGAATTTAGTAATTTCTTCAGATTTGACTTCAAATAAATGATGAATTTTGTTTATAACTTTGGGCTGAAAGATTTCTGTTCCTGCAAAGCAGAAGTCCTCAATATGGGTAGTAATTATGCCTTGCAGTTTGTTTCCAAACTGCAATGTGATTATTGCTTAGTCACTTTTAAAAGTCCTACTCCTAATTTAAATAACTCATTCATGAATGCCAGGTACCAGGATCTTGAAGTATCAGTCAGGCTATATACACATTTAAAGGGCTTCCAAATATAACCTGGAGGTACATTGGCCTCTTTTGGAGGATCCAGATGAACCAATCAGTTTTTTTACTCTGTAGAAATATGGTTTTACATCCATGGATTTATACATCCAATAGATAGATGCCATTATTCCCAATGCTGTGTGTAGACCTTCTTTAGAGCAGGTTGATGAACCATTTTTTTATATTGCAAGCATCTTTGTTCTGGAAGCCTTGAGCTGCGAGTCTTTCTTTACAAATCTTTTTACCATTAGAACTTTTATAAATATAAACCCATCTTGTGGATATCATGGTTTGACCTTAGTCAGAAGTGTGCATGTAAACTTTATTTTCAAACCAACTTTTGAGCTCCTTCTTTCTTGCCTTTTCTAGATCATTATTTGAGGAAGAAATCATTATATTTTTCTCCATTGCAAGAAGTGTTTTTATCTTGTTTGCTTGACTTCACTTCTGATATTCCATGCTTGAAGTTCAGCAAAAAGGTACTTTTTTTCATAACTACACTCATTGTTTGTTTGCTTCTGCCTATTGCTTTGTCTGCCCTACTGAAGATATTCAATTTTCTCTATTCTGAATCATCATCATAAGCATTATTTAATAGTTTGTTCTGGTTTCATGAGTTTAATTTTCTTAAGAATGGAGTTTTGCTTGGGTGATCTGCCCTTGTTGTCACAGTCTGATGTCATTCAATATTTTCAGTTGGGCTTTTTTCATTCATATCATTCTCTTTGAAAATTGCCAAGCAAAACTCCATTCTTAAGAGAATCCAGCAGTAGGCCTGTGTTTAGTCTTTTTGTATCAGATGCATATTTCACATAAATTAGAAAGTTTTTGTATAATTTTTATGGATTGAGGGTCTTTTATTCTTGTATTGTTAAGTAGATCACACAACTTTTAATATTTGCATTGCTGAATTGTCTAAGTAATTTTATTGCAATTGTAATTTTTCTGATCTTTTTTTGATAGTAATTTCTTTAAGAGGAAACATCTGATTAAACATACCTCAATCTAGGAGAGGTCTGGTAATAAAGATGTGATTTTTTTAATCATTTCACACCAAGCATGACAGTACTGCCAGTGGTACACAGAGGGCTACATAAGAGGAGAGTAAAAGTTTACATAGGAGGAGAGTGAAGAGAAAGGGAACCAGTTACAAGGGGTGTCAGAGAAAGAGCAAGAGAAGGATAGGAATACTGGTGTGAAGAGTTGTGCGAGTCGAGTGAAAAGGGAGAACAACAAAATAGTAGGGGTGTTGGGGAAAGGACAAGAGAAGGAGTGGAGTCAAGGCGATAAGAGATGGCAATTGACAATGCATTTAAACACTTGGAAATTGTAGCTATCAGGGAAGCATGCATACACAAAGGAGTTGATAGTGACCAGATGAGGTTACACCACAGTGGGTTTTTCCCCACATTGTGACATTGTCATTGTTAAATTGAGACACATTTTGGCTCTTTTCATGGCATATTTGCTTAATAAATACAGAATGTCAAAGTCCATGACATCAGTAACAATTCTGACATTAATGCTGGCAATGACACATGGTAGAGTGACTGTGAGGAGTGGTGTTTATTTTTTTTCCACCACTAAACTTTTAAGACCTTTTTTTTGTGCTTACAGCCACATCACATTGAATATACCGGTTCTTGCTCAATTACCAAAGTTAAGCAATGTTGAGCCTAGTCAGTACTTACATGGGTGACCGCTTGGGAATACTAGGAGCTGTAAGCATTTAGTGACAGATGTGCGTTGTGGTGCAGTAGATATCGACTCGGAAAGAGAAATCAATGAGCCGAGTTCAAATTCCAGTTGAATAACCTGCATTCACTTAAGCACTGGTACCCTTGGGAAAGGTATTAATTCGTCCCTTCCCTCCAGTTATGGGTTAAATAATAGGGTAGGACTTGGGAACCCTTCCCTTAAAAACAAATCCCAATGAATCTTGATACTCAAAAAGAAAAAGTATTACTAGACACAAAACTTATATTAAGAAGACAATAATAAATTGTTGAAAGAAAAAGGTATTACCAGCAATAAATAAATAAAATTTAGTTGGCAATAAATGACCTGCCAAGGTTGATATGCCATAAAACAAAACAAACCTTTTTTTTGTTATTGTTCTTGTACAGGAGTGGTTTCCAGAAAACACTCATAACATTTAGTCCCACAAACAGTTACAGAAGCACCATTGTCAAGGCCTGCTGAACTAAGTGCCTAAACCAAAAATGTTTGACCATTGCCTTCTCACTGTTGCTGACTAATCAACGCAATGTTCACTACATATATGTTGCCATCCTTTTGACTCTTACCCTGCTGAGTACTGGTGTTGTCAGTGTATGAACAATTGTAACTCTAATGGAATTTGCAGCCACATGTGAAGCATTTGGTGGTATCACCTTCAGGTTAAAATGAGTCTGAACTTTATAAGAATACACCAAAACTTTGTTCTTATATCCTCTTCTGCCTCTGATACCTTTCCAACTGGAAACCCAAAAAGAATGTCAGTTTGACAAGTGACCATAATATACTTGTCTTCCTAGCTGTTTTAATTGTAGGTACAATCCATATCTCTTTATCACAACTGGTGGAGTATTTGTTAACATCTGCAAATAATTTTAAAATTGCTTGGACATTGATGACAGTGTTAATTCACTGATAGTTGTTTTTATGAGTCACTCATTCTGAATATCAGATTCATCTGTGCTTTATTGATTATGCGAAGGCGTTTGACAAAATACGCCACAAAGAATTGATGGAGATGCTCGGCAGCCTTGACATATTTGGGAAAGACATAAGAGTAATCAAGAATCTCTACTGGCAGCAAACCGCTTGTATATGGACAGGTAATGAATTCAACAGATATACAAAGATAGAAAGGGACGTAAGACAAGGATGTGTCTTTTCACCGGATCTGTTCAACTTGTACAGTGAGAATATTTTGAGGACCCTATAAGTTATGCCTGGATTTGTCATCGGAGGCCACAATTTAAACAACCTAATGTACGCAGACAATACAGTGCTAATAGCAGACATGGAAAGGAAACTACAAGACCTCCTACAGAAGGTAACTGAAGAGTGTGATAAGAAAGGAGTACAAATAAACTGCAAGAAAACCGAATGCATGGTCATCAGTAAAAAGAGCAGCCCAATATGTCAAATACAGGTCGGGGATACTAGAAGCAAGCAGGTCCAAGAATTTAAATACCTGGGAAGTGTTATAACAGAATATGGAAAGTTTGACACAGAGATCCAAAGGCAAATTGGCATGGTGAAGGAAGCATTCCAGAAGTTGAGTAAAGTATTAAGAAACAGGACAATTTCACTAGAAACAAGGAAGAGAGTACTGGATTGTTATGTGTTGTCCATTCTTCAATATGGTAGTGAATGCTGGACAATATCATCAAAGATGAAGGAAAAACTTAAAGCAACTGAAATGTGGTTCTACAGAAGGATGCTGCGAATATCATGGATCAAGCATGTGAGCAATGATAAGGTCCTAGAAATGATGGAAACAAAAAGGAAATTAATACTGAGCATCAGAAAGAGACAGCTGAAGTTCTTGGGACATGCAATGAGGAAAGAAGGCTTGGAGATCCTGATACTAACAGGCCAGATACAAGGAAAAAGAGACAGGGGAAAGCACTGAATAACATATTTGAAGGACCTAATCGGGTGGATGATAGAACAAGGGTTGCATGGTGTAACAAGAGAAGGTGTACTAAGAGCCACCAAAAATAGAGAGATGTGGAAAGCCATGATTGCCTACGTCCTGAAGGTTCAGGACACATAGAAGAAGAAGAATGCTCTGTAGGCAAGTACTGGCTCTGGCAACTGCATTTTGTGGTCCTTTAACTTTGTGACGTGATGGTCGAAGTTAATAAGTTAGTCATCTATTAATATAACATTATGTTGTTAATATTGTTTGAATGACTCATATGTCATAAAAACTGACTGATTATCATCCTCTAAAAAAAGCATATTCAAATGTCCATGTAATTTTTCTATTCCATCATCAGCATGTAATGTGATAATGTTCAATTTTAATATGACCTCTCTGGCTTTTACTTCCAGGGATAATAATACTATGGATATATGTCGAGGTTTATTGATACAGGTAGCAAGTTCTTAAACTTGCATATTTTTTACAAGTGTTGTATTTATTCATGCTTAAAATAGGTTGAAGAATAAATTTGGAAACCATTGTGTTGATAGATGTGCTTTACTACCAATGTAAATTCAAATTAAAGCAACTTGGACATGTAATGGAAAGAGAATGCTTTATTTGTAAAAATGGCTGCTCTGCTCCTTCTAAGTAAGCTGCTCCTTTTCCAGCTGAAGAGTTGCCAAAGGGAGCAATTTGTGAAGATTAACAACAGCCATATTCATGAACAAAGTTGACTGCATTCACTGCAGTCCACTTTTATTTTCAAATATGCAACTACAATGTCAACTGATATCTTACTGTCATCTTAATTCCTGTTCTTTTATTATTTTCTCCTTAACAGTTTTTTTATATTCTCTTAAAATCTTTTTCCTTTTCTTTCTTTACATTCTGTTATGCCCTTGTTTCTTAGTGGCTTTATTGCTCTGTTTGGTATGAAATTATTAAATATATATGTATTTAGATATATAAGAAGAAGATTAATATTGCATACCCAGTTCACACTCCACCCACATCTATTGAACAGGTGAAGAGGCTCATCCCTTGTTTCTTGTTTAGGATGTGGTTTCCGGTTTTTCTCTTTTCCAATCTTTTCACTCTTTTATTTCATTTTATTTTTTTTTTCAATTGGAGTAGATAGACTAAACTATCACCCAGTTCACACTCCACCCACGTCTATTGAACAGGTGAAGAGGCTCATCCCTTGTTTCCTGTTTAGGATGTGGTTTCCGGTTTTTCTCTTTTCCAATCTTTTCACTCTTACATAGCCCCCTGCGCATCAGTGGCATTTTCGCCTTGCTTGGGGTGATATGATTAAAAAAAAAAATAAAAAAATAACAGTTCACTACTCTTTTCTTTATTTCTAATGGAATTTTCTTGTTTCTTGATACTTTGCTTGCATTTTGGAAGAGATGTTGGGATTGTCAACTATTCTCTGCCATATAAGAGGACTGATATTACATAACAGTTCAGTACACTTTTCTTTGTTTCTAACAGCATTTTTTTCTGTTTTTTTTATACTTTGCCTACTCATCTAAAATTACCTTTTCTTTTCATTTCAGGTAAGTATAAATTATTGGAGGTGGTGATTTCACTGTACAGGTAAAATAATTTTGTGATTTCTTGCATAAGATCTTTTTAGATGAAGTCAGTATTGTTTTAACTTTAGTATGATTGATAATCCCTCACTGAAAATTTTAAATATTTATGAAAAGCTTCATGTGTTGGTCATAAGTATTGATTTTTCTTTCTTATAAATTATGTATCTTACAGGCTTATCTTATCTGCCTTATCACTGAGAAAAAAATGCCATGCCAATATTTGGCTTACACAGTACAATACTTACAATATGTTTCTACCTTTTCAAGTTGAACAATAAGCACTGTGATCAGAAGGAATCATTTCTTCAAATGATTTTTCATATTACTATAAATTAAACACTCCAGATCATCAATCTTTTATTAAATTTTATAAAATTTGATAGTAGAGTCAAACTTTTATGTAAATTCATTGTATATTGTATTTCCTACAGAAGCCAAAACAAAATATGCTCATATCACATTTCTTAAAATTTAAAACAATAAACTTATGTTTTAAATTTGTAATCTGGAGTACATTTTGCATATATTACACAATCCAGGTTATGAGTTTTAAAAGTTAAAATTTTTTTTTCATTTTAAGTATCCATGATGTATGAGTGTATTTTGTTTTGGCTTATATCAGGGTGATTGATTTACAATGAATTTATATAGTAAACAGGATCCCCCCATTGACCTTAAATTTAAGTATATAAAGAATATTTTTTACATACATAATGTGGAGTGTTTACTCTAAATAGGAAGAAAAAATATTGAAAAACAATTATTATATCTGGTTGCAGTGATGTTGAGTAAATTTACTTCAAATATTTATATTTATTTTCAATAGAATCATATTATAATTCTGCTAGTATTTTAGTTAGTATATATATTATGCCCTGTCATTACCTCAGATAAATAAAGGAATATTCCATTTTGACTGCAAGAAAAACAAAAGAAAAAATATCTCGAAGGTGGTATTTGATTTTAGTGAGGAAAAGAAAGAAAGATAAAGGGAACATAATGCTAACATTAGAGTTCCCAAGTTTAATAACTGCTCAAGGTCTAGAAGAAGATGATAGATAGAAATTAGATTGTAGAATATTTTTTCATGGTCAGATTTACCAAAATTTCAAATATTATAAATTTTTTATGTATTTCTCTATTTATTTTGCTTCAGCAGAAATCTTTGCAGAATTGTGTAACAAGAAAAGGTTTCTTATTTTGAATTTTTTTTTCATTGTTTGGGTAAGATGCCACATGTTGATTTCATTGGTAGATACCACATGTTGATTTTTTGTAGTGTATGTATGTTGTCTTAATTCTAGTGGGTGTTCTGTGTTTATCTCATGGTATCTGTGTTGGTGTCTCACTCATTAAATGTTAGCATAAAAATAGTTACATTGCTGTGAGTTGAATATATGGATTGAAATCAGACAAAATGATAGAATGAATAAAGAACAAAGGAAATATGTTTAACTTTATTAAGCTTTTTCAGAGATCTTTTTAAAGACAAGAAATGAAAAATCTTTTAAAAATAAAGAGACAGTATACTGGAATGTTGTCTAGGGTTTCATTCTTATTGGTCAGATATGTGTTACATATCATAAAGCAATAGATGCTTATTTTAAATGTAAATGTATGTATTTATAGGAATGTTTCTCTATTTAAATGTATGCGTGCATATTACTGTACTTATTGGCTGCATGTCTATGAAGAATTTTGGAAATTGAATATGGAATGTGAACTATTTACACTATTTACATTGTTCAGATTGTTATCCTCATCTTTGTTACCATATTCACATTTTGGCTGTTGTATGCTCCAATCTTTTTCAGGTAATTGAAATTTTGAACTGAACACATTATTTCATTCACCAGAGTAGCATATTCTAGTTCCATGTGTCATGCCTCTTACAGATGTCTCGCTATTAGTTATTTCCCTTTAACTTAACTTCCTAAGTTTTTTGTTCACCTCTGCTGTAGCCAGATATTGAACTCACAACTCTTTGGTCCAAGTCATTGGATCCAACGAATGTTTTTTTTTTCACTGGGCCAATCATCTGAAGAATGTCAGGTTATGCAATGTTCAAAACATTGTGAATAAGGCAACAAAGATGAGGATAACTTTCCAACAATGTAAATAGTTTAAATAATTACAATACCTCATCTCAGAAATATAGACAAATTCTGAAGAAGACCCAAGCATACAACAGCCAAAATGTTGTGAATATTGCAAGAAAAATGATGGCTACAGTCCAAACAATGTAAATAGATAAATGAAATGAAAAATTGATCAGAATTAGAAATCATTGGGCTGGGTTTGAATTCCAGACAAGTTTGTTACATTTACTGACATGCAAATAGTCTTGGGAAAGATATGAATCCATCTATTCTTTCCCTAGCTATGAGTAAATAGAATCTACTGGACTCTATAGCCTTGGTTGGCAAACAATCTAGGAGAAGGCAAAATTGAAAGAGGTTGTGACAAATTGCAGATTAACTTCTTATAGGAACCAAGAAAAATTCCTATCCAGCAAAACCTATGATTATAACATCATCTGACATGTGAGGTGAGTCTAGGTTTGTTGTTAGTTGTTAAGTGACATATGAATCTCTTTGGATTATTTAATGCTGAAATCTAAATATATTGTGTGCAGTTTTTTTTTTAGATAATATGGCTTCAGTGATACAAATCTTTCTAATTAACCCATAGCTTGGGGAGAAGACATGGATTCATACTTTCCTAATGGGATTTGTGTGTAAGTGAATATCTTCTTTTATGTGCATAGTACCTTCAGGATGCATGCTATCATGGCTCTTTACATATTCATGTCCATTGCTGCTCTTAATAAATTTTATCTTTTTGTTATTTCTCACAAACCCTTTCCTAACATCCATTTACTCAAGCTCATCAAGTATGTTACCTCTGTTCCATTTTCTTTTAATCAATCCTGTGAGCATCAGATTTTCTAAGCCCTCCTTTCTTATTAGAACTTCAGTTGTCTCTTCCTGATGTTAAATATAAGTTACCTTTTTTTTCTATTTTCTCTAAACTTTGTTGTTGCTCAATTATTTTGGTCTATGATATCCTTAGCATCCTTCTTTATTGGAACTTGGTTCTCTGATTAACAATTCCAAGCCAGTATCCATAACACCACCCACACAGCCAAGCTTACAGCACCTAGTGTTTCCATGTGGTCACCAATCTAGGTACTGACCAGGCTTGACGTTGCTTAACTTTGGTGATCATACAGAAACTGGTGTTTCATTATGGTATGGCCATAAGTCCATGAGTACAGGATATGGCAATATGATGGAAAGAGTGTGCATTTCAGAGAACAGACAATTAAGCACCTTAAAAAATTCATTTGTACAGTAAAAACTTTGAATTTACTGAAGCCTCATCCATCATTCTTGACTGGAGAATCCATCCCTATATATAAGATAAAAATGAATGAAATTAATTCACAATCAGTAGTGCAAATCACAAGAAATCTGTTTGATTGTGTTGTCATTTGCAGCTGATGTAATTTATCTTGGATAATACTATTGAATGAATTGAGGTAACACTGTAGTCTCTTGCAGAAATCTTCTTAACCGAAATTGTTGGGCTTGTACTGAGTTCAGAAGCAATAAACAGAGAGTTAACAAAACAAAAAAAAGTTGAAAATATTTTTGAACAAATGACAACCAAAAATTTGAGCTTTAGAATGTTGTGGTTGCTGTCATTTTCAGTATTTCCTTTCAGCAGGAAAGTGTCCAAGAAAGTAGAATTAGGATGTCAGCCATGCCAAGATGACAGATTTTACAAAAGGTCTTGATGCGGAGTCAATTAAATTGTAAAGAGTATTAAGGTTATGTTCTTTGAAAGAGTAGCACTGACATGAAAGTGATCAACTTCGAAGGAAAACTTGTAACTGATATATCATCAAGTCTCTATTGATTTTTCTCTCATTGTCTTCCACCATTCCTGCCTCTCTCATTTTCTTATACTTTTGTTTCCTTTATTTCTCTCACCATCTTTTGCTTTTCCCCACTTCTCACTTGCTTTTCATTTCTTTTGTTTGCCTCACCTGCTCTTGCTTTCCTTCTTATTGTCTTTCTTACACTACTTAATTTTCTGTTTCACCCTCTCTTATGTTCCCAACCTTTGCTTGCCTTACTTCTTGCTTTTCATTCATGTCGCTCACATTCCCTCTTGCCTTCCACCCATGTCTCTCACCATCCCACTTACTTTCACTTCATTTCTCTCAACCTCCCTCTTACTTTCCATCTATGTCTCTCACCCTCCCTCTTACTTTCAATCCATTTCTCTCAACCCCCTCTTACTTTCCATCCATGCCTCTCACCCTCCTTCTTACTTTCAATTTATTTCTCTCAAACTTCTTGCTTTCCATCCATGTCTGTCACCCACCCTCTTATTTCAACCCATTTCTCTCAGCTTCTTTCTTTCTTTCCATCTATGTCTTTCACCTTTCCTTTTGCTTTCTCCTCCTTTATTTTTCTCTTGTTTTAGCTCTTTTTGTCTCCTTATTTCTTTTTCTTGCTTTCCTTAACTTCTTTTTTGTTTGCATTACCCTTTCTTACTTCTTCCCAGTTTTTTCTCAACTAGTTTTTCCTCTTTCTTGCCCTGTTTTGCTTTATTTTCCATTTTATCTACCATTTTTCTTCTTTACCTTTCTCTCATTTTGTAAGCTATGTTAGAGTATTTTGTATATATATAACAAATATAATTTATGAGTAATATAAGAGCAATTATATATATATATATATATATATATATAATGGGTCATACATTTTTCAATTTTTCCTTTCCTTCATATATATGCTTTTATTTATAAATCTTTTGATAGAAATTTGTCTTTGATCATAAATATAATGCTATATCTTAACAACAAGGAAATAGAAATGAAATATCCATTTAAATAAGATAACCAAAAAAATTCAATGATAACTGCATTTTGGTATTTACTTTGCCAGATGGGTTTTTAGTAGGTGGAGGGGTTTGTAAGAAGACTATGCTGTAACAGTCTTCTCAAGTGTGGAGGGACTATTAGTTTCAAATATCAACACAGAGACTCTTCACTGTTACCGTTAATGGTAGCAAAGACAAAAATTTCTTTCTCATGAAGAAAACCTGTAAAATGCTTGCCATCCAGCAACAAGGCCTCTGATTGGGAGGTTGTGAAGAGCATGGAACTATTTTTTAATTGCTGTTGTTCTTGGGTCCACCTTGACCTGAAGTGGTAGCAACTGTTGGGGTCTCAACTATGGGCAAATAGTTACACCACCTCCAAACTGGGGTGAAAACACTATGACAGTATAAAAATAGACTTATACAGAAATTTATACAGAAAGATAGACTTTTATATAAAAATATTACCACCAATATATTTTTGAAGAAAAAATTATTACCATAACACATTTTTGAAGGAAAAAAATTATTCCCAGCAAAACATTTTTGAATTCAAAACTAGCGGACATTTTCAGTTTTCTAAAATAAAAAAGAATAAAGCAAAACATTTTCATTAAATTCTGACTAAATAAACCTCACTATAACCAAACATTAAAAAATACCTTAAAACCTCACATTTTTTGGCATTAAATAACCCATAGTGGTATGTCGTTAAACAAAACTGAAACTCCAAAATACTTGCTTCACATCTTTCAAAATATTACGAACGTCTTCTCTATACCATAAACATTCAGAATGTTGGTAATCATGGCTCTCCAAAATTTCCTGTCTTTTGTAGCTCTTAATAAATTTTGCCTTTTTGTTATCTCTTCTAAAGCATTCATTTACTTAAGCTTGCTTGTTTGGTTATAAGTTGTTTTCCTATGTCCCTTCATCAATCTGTCCTGTGAGTTTCAAATTTTCCAAGACTTCTTTCCTTATGTGCCAAAAAATTCAGTGATCTCTTCCTGATGCTAAATATAAGTCCTTTTTGTTTCAATCTCTAAAACTTCATCATTGTTGTCATGTTTGGTCCACAGTATTCTCAACATGTTTGGTCCATAATATTCACAACATCTTTCTGTAAAACCAAATTTTTGTTACTTCAAGTCTCTTCTTAATCTGTGAGGAGATTGTCAACCATTCACTGCTATAAAGAATATCATATTAGTTCATTACTCTTTTCTTTGTTCCTAACAAAATTTTCCTACTTCGTAATACTTTGTTTAGATTTGGAAAGGCATATTTGCTATCCAAATATGCCTTTGAATTTCACTTTCTATCCGCTATTAAAACACTTCTCAGATATTTAAAATTGTTGTACTTGTTTGATTTTGGTATCTCAGATTTGAGATTTGCATGTTGCACTGTTCATTTTGCTAACAATCATACATTCTATTTTTGTGCAAATGCTGTTTAGTCCTTTCTTCTTGTTTTCCTTCACTACCTTCTGTAGGACATCTTGGCTATGATGATAAACTACATCCAGCAGCAAGGCCTCTAATTGGAAAGTTTTGAAAAGTATGGAACCACTTCTTAATTGCCGTTGTTCTCAGGTCTCCTCTGACCCTGAGTGGAAGCACCTATTAGGGTCCCAGATATGGGCAAATAGTTAGCCCCCAAACTGGGGTCAAAACACTATGAAAGTATAAAAATAGATTTTTATAGTGAAAATTTCAGCAATAATTTTTTGGAGGAGAAAATAATACCACCGATGCATTTTTCAAGTAAAAAGAAATATGAACAATATATTTTTGAAAAAAAAAACATATGTACCAGTAATACAACTGACTCTCAACAAAACACTCTTTACAAAAATATGTCAATAAAGCATGACCTACAAACTGATTTTTTACAAAGAATATATATTCTATCCATACAAATCTATTGTAAAAATATTGTTGGCATTAAATAACCTAATGAGGTTGATACGCCATAAAACAAACCAAATGTTCTGTAGGAGTACTTGTAGTTTCTTTTCTATGTCTGCTATCAACACTACATCATCTGCATATCTTGTGTTGTTAAGATTCTGGTCACTAATAATGAATCCTTGTAGGTTTTCTAATTCTCTCAGAATTATCTCACTGAATAAGTCAGGTGAGAAGACACATTCATGTCTTACACTTTTTTCTATTTTTGTATATTCCCTGAATTCATTTTCTATGTGTATTTATGCAGTTTTCTGCCAGTATAGGTCCTGGATTATTCAAATATTCTTCTTTAAAAATATTAGAAACTTTAAGAATCTAGATATAAAAATGAACCCAAGATTTATTTTTTATTGAATATACATTCAATGAAAATAAAAATTAAAAGGTGTAGTGATATTTTGATACCTAACCATGTAAGGCTAGAAGCACCCTAATATGTCCACCACAAGTTTAATCAGCTTTCAACCTTTCAGTGAGGATGTACCTGAATATATCCACAGTTGTGTAGCACTGTATTACAATATACATGATTAACATGCGTCACATGATCAACTAGCAATGCCAGAAATCTACAATTTTCTTTAAATCTAGGACTTTGTAAATGTTGTAGATTCAGAAGGTAGACTTGAACTTATGGATAAATGTATTAATTTCAATAAAAATGATGAAACCTAACTGCCAATCTAGTACTACACTTAAATTCATGAAGTTAAGATGCCAAAGAGGAAAGCTCAGAATAATTAACATGAAAATATTTCTAGGAAAGGCAAAGAGAAGCTACATTCTGGTAGTGGAAAAGTGATTAAAACCAAGATGCCAGGTCAGTACCAATAATGTTGAAGATACATTTTTGGAGTTCATCAAGAATCTCTTGATAAAAGCATTAGACCAGATGTGTCAACAGTATTCAGTGCATAGGCAAAGTGTAAAATTAAAAATATACAAGATAGATTTTGTCAAGTAATATTACATAACACTTTAGAGTGAACTACCTTTCCTTGCAACAGTTGACAGAAAAGCAGGAGGCTAAAAATGAGTTCCACAAAAAAGAGATAAAATTATTAGCATAGCGCTTACAGTTACAACTGTCAAATTCAGCAGTGAAATTATGGGACCTAGCTGCCAATCTACTGAGTATGAATTTCTGAAATAAAGATACCAATAGGGAAAGTTCATCAGAACAATTATTATTAAAATATTTATAGAAGAGGTGAAGAGAATCTATGGCAGTGGGAAAGTGTCTGAAGCCAAGATGTGAGGTAAGGACCAATAATGTTGCAGATTTTTCTTTGGTTTTGTCAAGAATCTCTAGATATAAAACAGAAGTACCAGACTAGTTGTGACAGCAATATTCAAGGCAAACACACACACACACACACACACACACACACACACACACACGCGCGCACACACACACACAACTTTAAAGGAGACCATAAAGTCTCAATACATAGGTAAGAAACTGACTGAATGACAATTTACTTAACTGGATTGGGAGATGTTGCCATGTGGAATAAAAATGACAGAACTGAATCCTCTGAATGAATGCATCAAAAATGAACGAACTCAAATTGATGGAAATGTGGAGTTACTGAATTGGGGTCATATGAATCAAGGAAATCATAACTGGGTGGAAACCATGTTGAAAATGTTTTTCATTAATGTTGTCAAATAAAATTATTGTAAATATGCATTTTCACTCATGTATCCAGATTTTATAGTCACTCTACACACACACACATATAAATATTTATTTAAAATTTATAACATATTATAATATCACTACAGAAGTAGCTATTTTGTTTCAACACTTCTTGTGTCTTATCAAGTGAACTTATTACTTGATAAAATACAAAACATGTCAAAACAAAATAGCCCTTTTTGTAGTGATATTATAACATACCTATGTTATAAATTTATACAAATATTATCCGCTCTAATTTGTATTGAGTGCATTTTTAAGAATAGTGTTTTTTGGGTACAGAATTCTATCCATACCTACCCTACACTTATATGGTATAAAAACTGTCAAAATGTTTTATTCATCAAAGAGCTTTTAGCTGTACTTTTAGACATTATCAAGGATAAATTTTATTTTACTTTTAACTAAAATAAAATTTATCTTTGATAATTGTTAAAAGTATAGCCAAAAGTGCTTGGATAAATAAAACATTCAGACACTTTTTATATAATTTATTTACTGAAAAGCAAACAATTATAAAATCACATAAAAACTTATATAAAAATTTTAACCTGTCTGTCATTTTTAACAAAAACTTGCATCAAAGAAGGATTGCTGCCTAAATACACAATATATATACGTGGGTGTGCATGTGTGTGTGTGTGTGTATGTGTGTGTGTGTGTGTGTGTGTGTGAGGCATTACTGAAAGATTTTTAGCCTAATTAAGAAGCCTTTTTAAAAGAAAATTGATGGCTGATTATTTTGTCAGATTTATGGAAGTGGCTTAGATCAAGATCTTTTCAATCCTCTCTCATATATGGTCTTTCTGGAAATGATCCAGTCATATAGTATTAATGAAAAATTAGCCTACATAGGGCAATGCAACTATCATTCTTTTTCAAATAATCCCCTTAGAATTTCACTTACTTATCTTAGCAGCTCTTTCACTTTTCAAAACAGTCTGTAAAGTCGTCATTTGGAAATGCTGTCAACTGAATTGTCATGTTCTCATTAATCGTATCCAAAATCTTTTGCTTTTCAGTGGTGATTTTAGCATTGCAAGAAGCCAATCTCTGCAGCAGAGGGATTGCCAAAAGCTCTGTGTGGGATATAAAGAATGGACAGGCAATATATTCAAAATGGCTGGATAGTTTCATGACATTTTGTGGAATCCATAGATCTTGTAATTTTCATGCTGTCAATAGCCAATTTCCTTTGATTGCAGCCTGTACACATTGAACATTTTCAGGTGCTGGACTTGTTGAAAGCTTTCCAAAATGTAGATAATTTTCAACGTATTCATAGTCAAGTTTGAAGTGTTGGCAAGAAAATTTTATTTGGGATCTTGCTCATTAAATAATCCCTAAAAGCTTCAAATACTTTCTGAAGATAAAGGCCAAAGTTTTTGAGCAGAACTTGATTCATGTTTGCTGTGAATACAACAATCACACTGCACAACCTTATGCAATGGCATCTTACTGCCAAAAGTATAACCTCATGTGAGAATTTCATTTCATATATAGTTTACCTCTGAGTGGTTGTTCAATTGCATCAAAGCACAATAATTGGCTTTTGAGATGTTCAAAATGGCAGTATCATCTACTTGGATCATGCACACACTGTTTGATTGTATTAGTGTGAATAAACATTTATTTCTAATATTGTGTACGTTTATATTTAAATTTAAGGTGGTGCACAAAAAGTATAAATGTGTTAAAATTAACATCTTTAAAATGTAGATATTTCTTTTAGTTTCTTAACCTCTTGCAAATTAATTTTCATATGATGGCAGTCATTAGATGTCTAATCATTACCCATTGATGATTGTCATCATGTGAAACTTGAAAGAAAAAAAACTAGAATTTACCTATATATATATATATATATATATATATATTGTTATGTTACCATGTATTAATCCTTAACCCAGCAGCATTAAAAATACATATTGTCTATAAACTATCACTCTTTTATTTTCTCTCTAACTACAACAACTACTCTCTTCTTCTCCCTCTCTCTCTCTCAGTATTTAAATTAATAGATGTAAAGTTAATTCTATACCCATAGAAAAAATATTGACTGATTGCTAAAATAGCATGTTACATGTGTGCAGTTACATGACCCAATATGATGAATTGCACAAAAGAAATACATCTAATCAGTTGAACAGAGGATCATAAGAGATAAGGGCTCCTTCTCATGTTATTGTCAAATTAGGAGATTGCTTAATGAAGAGATTGAATTGTATATCAAGCTCAAATATATTAAGAATTAAGTTGGATTGCAAACCTTGAGGAATGAAGAATTTTTTTCATGTCACTGATAGATTTAGAGGTTGCAAAATGGCTAAATATTTTGTCCAACTCATCCACATTAATTCCATGCCACATATGAGCATTTATTTGATTGACTAAAAAACCACAAACTAAAAAGCAATGTTGATTCATCAGTTTTATTTTTAACTTAATATAAAGATATGTATGCTTTTTTTTGGTTAAGAAAAACTGAGAACACTTCATTCAATTCAATGTTGACTTTTTACAGCAGAAATATAACTTTAATGTTATTGCATACTGTGAAGAGGAAATGAACATCACTTGGTAAAAGAAAATTTCAACTTTAAGAAGTCAAAGCTTGTCACTAAATACCACTCTCATATGCGTGACAAAGAAAGTATTGAACTGAACCAAAGAAAAAGAACAGGAAAGATAAACGTAATATATATATATATATATATATATATATATATATATATATATATATTACGTTTATCTTTCCTGTTATATATATATATATATATATATATAAAGAGAAAGAGAGAGAGAGTGAGAGAGAGAGAGAGAAAATATATATTTCTGATTTCAGACAATGGACCCAAGTGAAGTGTTTTTTTCTATTCTCATATTGCCTACATCACACACATCTTTTCACACAAATATGTCTCGTTATTTTTGCTCTCTGTTAGATCTTGTTAAAATTTAATGCCAGTGTTTGTTGTTCATCTCTATTGGTCATTTTTCTTGTCCATATATCTGGCCTAGTGAAATAAACCATTCATTACCAAAGTGAAAAACCTTGGCTATAGCTTTTCGTAACAAGCTAAATATACTGTTTAATATTTTCTTTAAAAACATTTTTGGCTCATAAAACAATATATATATATATATATATAAACACTTGTTGTAACCTTACAAGACAGACATGATGTGTGAAGTAAATACACTGTTAGTGAATTGCTAGTCAGTATAATCACTCCCCCTCTACTCCAATAGTGTCCAAATATTTAAAAGAATAGGAAGATTCCATTCCTGTATATAGTTAGGTATACAACAAAACTATAAAATATACTGATTACTGATTCTCTCTAAACATAACCGACTGCAACTTCAGTTTCATGCATGTGAATGTAATCATCAGAAAGTCGATAAATGTCATGAAAAAATAAGGAATATTTATACACCTGGGCAAGCTTTATATATATATATATATATATATATATATATATATATATATATATATGTTATTATATATATATATATATATATATATATATATATAATAAGATAGAGAATAAATAAAAAATGTTTATCAACCTAAAATGTTTCTTTTTTATTGAAGTTTTGTTTCATTATTCTCTGAAGCTGATGAAACTTTAATAAAAGTCAAACATGCTAGATTGATGAACGTTTCCTGTTTGTCTGTTAGCTTATTCTATTGAAGTTCAATCTATATTTGATCTGTATTTAATCCCAAGTCATATATATATTCAAATTATTCAACCAAACATGCTTGAATATATAATTTATGTGTGTGCTGTATTGTGGTTATTGGCATGGAAAATAAAACTGGCATACTGATTTCAAATTCCAGCTAAGGCTATTACAATTACTTTTGCACTAATATATTTGGAAAGTTTTTAATCCATCTTTCCCAACAAGCAAGGGTTAATCACAGAACAGACTGAACTTAATACTCTCTATTGAGAACCTGTCTTAGAGAAGAAAACATCTCTGAATTCAAAGCTCAGTTGGTTATAGGGCTAGCAACTCCACCCCATTAAAACTTACCTGATAAAGAAATCATAACATTTGTTTTTAATCATTTCACCCAAGCAAGGTAATAAAGACATTAAGATGCAAGGGGTTACTGAGTGTGAAAGAATATGAGAAAAAGAAAAACATTAATGAGAAAGAACAATAAAAGAAAAGGAATTTCTTAATTTCTTTTCTTTTATTGTTTTTTCTCATTAATATTTTTCTTTTCTGAAGATAACAATTCATATTACATTTAAATTTATGAAAATCAAACTTGACTGGAAAGCCAGAAGCCAGAAGAGAGTTCCACTAGTACGAAGTGTGAGAGAAACTATTAGTATAGAACTTACAAATAAATCTAGCCATTTGAACTGTAAGATAATGAAACCTTGCAGCCAATTTTAGATGATCATGTCTCTTTTGAGTCATGGCTGATTAGGTAGAAGATTTTCTCATAGTAAGTTGTCATTTCTTTCTGCAGTAGACTGGTTTCCAGCCAAGGTAATAGAACCTACTTGGTTCTGCTATTTAACCCATTTTTTTGTACATAAACATTACCTATATTTTAGAAAATCTAAAGGCACCTGTTTGTTTCCACATCTAAATAAATATGTGTGGAAAGGCATATGTCTATCAGCACAAAGGCAAGACTTATCTAAATATATACAAGTTCGGAATATATATATATATATATATATATTGTACACACCATTTTGTTGTATATAAGTATTGCTCATATTTTAGAGAGTCTAAATGCAGCTATGTGTTTCCATACCTAAATGTACAAGTATGTGTGGAAAGGCATATGTCTATCAATACAAAGGCAAACCTTCTTTAAATATATATTATTCTGAATTTTTAACTTTCTCTTGAGCTTAACCTCCAATCCATTGAATATATTCTACCTCAAAGGCCATTGACAACAGCCACACATTCCATTAAAGCATGCAGATTGAACATATTCTATAACGGCAGGTATCAATTTGTGTTATTGATTATTTTTTATTTATTTTTTGTGTGTATGTATCGGATTCAACTCTCTGAGAAAGGCTAGACTTGACTGCTACACCACCTATGCCTTCTACTTCTTCCAGAATGCACCATTTCTTTGTTACTCAACTTCTCCTCTGGAAAATTATTGATTTGAAACTGTCTTTTGGCTGATACTGCAGCGAGCGGTGGTTGAGTGAAATATCAACTCTTTCTTAAAGATGGATAAAGCTGAGGTGAGATCCTCTGAGTTGTAGAGGCAAAGTGAAATAGGTGAAAATAGGTGAAATATTTATATACCATTAAATAAATAAGTTTTGCACACATACACATTGACATATATATGTGTGTGTGTCCATATGTTTGTTCATATGTATATACAGGGTGCAATAGATGAACTGTCTTCTAAATGGCACCAAAACAAAAATAACACTAACGTCTCATTTTAACAAATATATTTACCAAAATTACACAGAAAATACCTTGAAATACTAAAGAGTAAATTTATTCAATAAAATTGCTATTGGCTTCAACCATATCCTCTAGTGAATGCTTCCATAATCCTTGTCTTCAGATCATCTTTGGTTTTACAACAATTGTTGTTGGTCTCTTGCTCAACAGTGCCCCCCTCACATAATAACCAAGGAGGTTGCAGTCTGGGAAGTTAGCTGGCCATATGTAAGGTGTGATGTGGTTGCAGAAATTGTCTGACAGCCATGACTGAGTTCTCCTGCTTGTGTGGCATGTTATGCTGTTGCCAGACATAGGGCTTTCCAGCAGTCACTCTCTTAACCCAGTATAGCACTAATTTCTCACTGCACTTGATGTAATCATCCATGTTAAGTCTGAGGCCCTGTGGGAAGATGAACAGATCACTTCAAACACCTTCATAATCATCATTAAACTCATCCAATTCTTTTCAAATCCTCTGCACTGTCTTCACATTGACACCCAAACAATTGTTCATATTGAAATTTCTGGCATGAATAGCCAGCAGTAAGGTATGCTGTTTCCTAATTTCTTGCAGTGTAAGTTATGTCATGGTGTACTTTTTCTTACAGATGGTGCCCAACTCATCCTACTATACAGTGCAATTGGCAAAACAAACAATGCACATATGCAAATACATCATTCCTGCTATACAGGAGCACAAGTATCATGCAGCATTTTAGAACTCTTTTCCTTTTTTCTAGTGGAATTTTTCAATTTCTTATACTTTCACGGCTTCTGCTCCGATGAACTTAGCTCACTGATACCCCCTATATATGAATTTACTCAAGCCACAAGGTTAGCAAGTAGTTCCCACCCATTTATTGTGAAACCAATAAATTGTAAATGTGAATTCTACTCCAACAGCTTATTTTCTTGCACTTCCTGTCTGTGGAATTCCCTTGCACTTACTTGCTTTCCCAACAGCTACAATCTTCAAGAATTCAAATGTAAAGTCAATAGTCATCTCCTGTCTCACTAACTTGCATCCTCTCTCTCATGCTTCTTTTTTTGTTCACTCCAATCTTATCAGTATTCTCATCCTTATCAGTGTTTTTATCCTTATCTTACCCTCTTCCTGACACCCCGTGTAACCTGTCACTCTTTTTCATAACATTCCTCCTATGTAACCCCCTGCGCAACAGTGGCAGTAAAATGCCTTGCTTGGGGCAACACGATTATAAAAAAAAATCTGTTTATCTTTTTAAATGATTCCTTGGTTAACTCAATACACCTTCACATTTAAGTGTCACATTTTCCGTCCTCTGTTGAAATACTGCTAAGATTTTTAAATTTCCGCACTTGTTTGATTGTTCAGTTTGCAATTTGAGCTAATCCTTTTGATAAAAACCATACTTTCTGTCTTCTTGCAATTGATGTTTAGTTCTTTTTTTCTCATTTTCTTTCACTACCTTTTATAGGAGTTTTTGTAGTTTTCTTTCTGAGTCTGCACTGAGTCACCTGCCTATCTTGTGTCAAGACTGTGGCCACTAGTAATGAATCCTGGTACGATTTTTGCTTCTTACAGAATCATCTCACTATATAAGTTGAATAAGTCTGGTAAGAAGACACATCCTTGTCCTATACCTATTTCTATCTTTGTATATCAACTGAACTCATTTTCTAGCCATACACAGGTAGATTTCTGCCAGTATAAGTTCCTCATTATAATAAACGTTTGTCTGAAAATTTTGTCCTTATAACTAAATGTTCTTTTTGACTTATGTGCAGTGGTTAGCAAGATTGTGCTGCAAACCATTTGACATAAGGTCAATCCTTATTGAATGCCAAAACATACCAAACATTATCTTCAGTAATCTTGGAATTATTTCAAACGTTTTTCCTCATCTTGGTTGATATAGGTGTTATAATAGACACAACATTTTGACCAATTACTCTCTGGTCATCAACATTGCGTTAATCAATGAGATAATCCACATAAGTCAATCAATGGGCACCAGAGGGTACTTGGTCAAAACGTTGTGTATATTATAACACCTATATCAACCAAGATCAGAAAAAAGTTCAAAATAATTCCAAGATTATTGAAAATTACTCATCTCAGAAATAAATTCAAATTATGAAAAGTAGCACGAACCCACGAACACAATTCTAGTTATCAAAATCCATCTGAAAATGAATATAAAAGGCTCAAAAATACACCACTAAAGTCCTTCAGGGCAGTGGCATAGTTGATATAGTTGTTGGTTAGACATGTGTTAGTATCATCTAGTGGTCATGAGTTCGATCCTTGAACTTGGTAGTGATGAACCAAAATCCAACATGAAAGAACAATAATTGATTTCACAGGATATTTTGCAATAATCAATGAGATAATCCACATCAGCCAATCTATGGACACCTGATGATGATCAGGGGATATTTGGTCGAAACATTGTGTCTATTATAACACCTATATCAACCAAGATCAAAAATAAAGTTTGAAATAATTCTAAGATCATTGAAAATTACTCATCTCAGAAATAAATACAAATTATCTTCAGTAGTTTGCGCCTTCAAAGATCCTACTTATCTGCTTTTACATTTCTGGCCACTAATACAATTTTAATAAGAACAAAGAAAAAGCATAGATGATTTCTAGAACAAAGAAAGCAAGATAAACAGTGAGGGAATATAAGTAAAATTGTGTGAATAACTTGTTAAGCAATTTCCTCTCTCTTGTTCTACCTAATTTAATAACCAATACAAAGCCATAGCGCTGCTCTTCAAAAGAACCTTTAATCTGTGATTGAATGGGGTAGAAAATAACTTGTAAATTTTAATACCTTCAAAACAAAGCTGCTCTCCTTTAACCACCATAGAGAATCTTTTCTACCTAACATCTATATGACAGACATTGGTCTCCTAGACAGCAGTACACAGTGTCTGCTTAGCCTCACTCTTTCAACTGGCCTCAAATAGAACTACTACATTAAATCTATAGCTGCATGTAGTGCTAGGAAGGTTTAGTCACTGTGTCAGGCCACAAAGTTTTTCTCATCAGAATCTATTTTGCACATTTATAAATCTACCATTTGCTCGCGCATTGAATACTGTTGTCTTATCTGGTCAGATGCTCCTGTTATTCATCTTGAGGTTCTTGACAAATTCCAAAACAAGATCTGCAATGTAATCAATCTTGACTTGGCAGCTCATCTACAATCACTTTCTCACCAATGTAATATGGCTTCTCTCTAATTTTTCTACAAGTCGTTTTATGGCTACTGCTCTGACAAGATTCCTTCTCTAGTGCCATGACCACATCTATTTACATATGCTACTACCAGATTGGTGTCAAGGTCACACTCTTTTACCATCAAAATAGTTAAATGTAACTTCTTCTACCCTTATAGTATATTTTCTTGCACTTTCCTTTTGTGGAACTTCTTTTCACTTGCTTGCTTCCCTAAAAGCTACAATCTCCAAAAATTTAAATGCAATGTCAATTGCCATCTTCTATCTTCTTGATACCCATCTTTCTCTTATCCTTCCCTTGATATCTCATGTACGTTGTTTTTTTTTTTTCACTGTAACCCCTGCACACCAATGGTGGCCTTGCCTTGCTTGGGGTGAAATGAAATAAAAAAAAATTAATACTTTATAAAAGAAATATAACCTTAGGAAAGATTTTGATAAAACTTCTGTCAAAAGAGATTCTTCTTTTATGTACCATGTTCATCCAAAACATAGGCGATCATGGCCCTCCACGTCACCCTTGTAGCTCTTAACACCTTTTCTCTTGGTATATCTCCCAAACCCTGCTCTTTTATCCAATTGCTTAAGGCATTCAAGTATGTCAAATGTTGATTTCCCATGTCTTTTTTTCCTTTTATCTGTACTGTGAGTATGAGATTCTCCAAACTCTCTTTCCTCATTATGCATCCCAGAAACTTCAGCAATCTCTTCTTGATCTTAAGTATAAGTTTTCTTTACATTTCCATCCTCTCCAAAATTATGTTTTTGCCCACATGTTCAGTCCATTGTATCCTCCATATTCTTCTGTAGAACCCCATATAAGTTTCCTTTATATTTCCATCCTCTCCAAAACCTTGTCATTGCATACATGTTTGATCCATGGTATCCTCAGCATCCTTTTGTAGAACCATATTTTGGTTGCTGCAAGTCTCTCCTTCATCCTTGATAAGATTGTCCAGCATTCACTGTTATATAGGAAGACTGATATCACATAACACTCCAGTACTTGTTTTTTGTTTCCAACAAAATTTTCTTGTCTCTCAGTAGACTGCCTAGCTTTTGGAATGCGTCCTTGGCCATCACAATATGATGCAGGTATAACAATATGCAGCTTACTTTTTCAGTTCTGCTGGATTAAGATTAGATTTTTTAACAGATTATTCAAGCAAATTAATTAGAGTAGAAATTTAATTCTCTGCTGTATGTTTCATACACAGAATTTTGACATTATTTTCTTATGTTTTGACATGTTTTGACATTATTTTCTTATGTTTCTTTTCTCTTAAAACGAAGGTTATTTCATTCACTGTGGTTGTGCATCAATTCTACAAGCACGTGGAACAGGTGCAGCTGTTTTTGTTACAAAAACATCTACTAGCCAAAATTTGAGCTGAAATTGGCTTTATTCTATAAATATTGAGCTGTAGGGACATCTGAAAATAAAACAAATACGCTTTTTGGATATCCTGATTGACAACTCTTGGAGATGCTTGGCATTTTTTTTCAGGAAAAACACTATCTCTATAAATTCTTGTGTAGCAGGCAAACCAACATCTATAAACTCAATTCAGTGTTAGCTTTTAGCTTTGTTTCCTTCACAGCAGTTTTAGATTGTCAAAAAATTGCTAGAATTCTTTTATTTTAGTCATAAATTGTGCTTTGCTGATATTAAAAGATAAATATTTGAGTACATGATGATCCATTGATTCATTTTCTACAGCTTATCAACCCTTTGCAAGTTATTTAAAGCCAGGAAATATTTTTTTATGTTGTAAGAATTTTATTTTTTGTCAATAATAATAGTTTGGAGATGGATACAAGTTTTACTAATTAACCCATTAAAAGGGAAAGAGGTAGATTCCTACATTACCCAAGGCTATTTGTGTGTAAGTGAATATGACAAACTCAACAGGAATTTGAACTTAGCTTTCTGATTAACAATTCTAAGCCATTATTGATTACAACACCCACAAATTCAAGTGTGCAGCACCTGGTATAACTAAGGTCTCATCCATTTCGATATTCGTCAGGTTCCATTTTGTTTAAAAATTGCTGATCATATGGGCTGTAAGCCATTGTATAATGAAATAATTCATATACATTTATCACACTCTTTGTCCAAAGCATTTTTGGAACTTCCTCAAGTTTAAAATTCATCTGCCTAGAGTTTTTTTGTCTAAAAGGATTCTGAGTTATAAATATTTCTATCGACAAAAAAAGATCAGCAAATACAGCAAAAAATCATTTTTGAAACAAGAATTTGTCAAAAAAATCTAAACTTCTCAATTTTTGATGCAGTGCATGCATATGAACCATGCATTATGCACACATTGCATATGTATTGTCTAATATGCCAGCTGTTCATGCAGAATAGTAACAATGTTTTTGTTTTATTACAGATGTTCCAAGCAGATGTTTTTTTGTTTATATACACACAAGGATCTATTTACTGAAGTTCCAGTTCTGGTTGGATTTGTTATATTCAATTATGAATGAATACTTTTTGAAAAAGTATGAATCCACCTCTTTCCCCCCAGCTATGGATTAATTAGTCAAATTTGTGTCAGCAAAATCATTATCATTAGCAAAATATTCTTACAATCTAAAAATATTTTTTGATTTTAAATAACTTGCAAAAGCCATAAATAAAACAAATCAATCTGAATGTGTGGCTGGTGTAATTGATAATAGCTTGGAATTTTCAGTTAGAGAGCTGAGTTTCAAATCCAGTTGGATTTGTTATATTCATGTATATGCATTTACTCTTGGGAAACAGATGAATCAATCTCTTCTTCCCCCAGATGTGGATTAATTAGTAAGACTTGTATAAATAAAGCCATTATTATTCTTATGATCTAAAAATATTTTCTGACTTTTTATTACCTGCAAAAGGATAATAAGCCATAAAAACCATCAATTTTACTAGAATGCAACTACCAACTTTTGCAGGGTGACCACATTGCAATTTCAAATTCAGAAAAATCACCCCAAGATGAAACTTTAAGATTTTCTGTTTTTGCATAAATGCTAATCAGTTTTATATCTAACCTTTGAAGGTCAAAATTTGCCTCTTTTCACTCCAACTGTAGGTTAATTAGTAGGATTTGTGTAATATAGGAACAAATATTAACAATATTCCAGCCATTATACACTTCAACCTTCTTCAGGATTTGTCTATTCCTTCCAGTTATGGGTTAAATAACAAGACAGATTGGGTTCTGTAGCCTTGGTCAGCAACCAGTCTACCACAGAAAGCAATGGCAACCTACTGCGGGATAATCTTCTGCCCAGTCAGTCATGTCTCTTTCAAGACATGATCACCCAAGCATGTATCATGTATGGCACTTAACTGACTGACATTGTTTTGACTGTTGTTCCCATCTTTATTACTATATTCCTGATGTTTTGGCTGTTGTACTCACTGACCTTCTTCAGGTGATATATATTGGAAGTTGAAATAATAAACAGAGAACATCAGTAGAAAATACAAAATATTAAGGAATTCGTATATATTCTAAAATCCTCCAAGCATACACGTGAATACAATATGGGAACCAGTAATACAGAGAATTAGAGTGAAACAACAAGAACTGAAATTGTAATATGAGCTTTGATAAAAAGATGTTACTGATGCATTAGGTCTATAAGTCCTGAAAATTCATACTCTGGTGCTCCCAAGGACATATGAATAAAAGTGTTAGTTCAGTAATCTAAAAGTAACTTGAACCAAAGAATTGTGAGTTTAATAAAAACAAAAGCTGAGAAAGTTGAGTTATTAAAGGGAATTAACTGATGCTGAGATATCCAAAAAATAATAAATGGTCTAAATAAAAGGTTTGGTTTGAAATTCCAATGTGTATCACTTGAAGAAGGCTAGAGAATACACTGGCCAAAACATTGTGAATATGGCAATAAAGATGAGAACATGTAAAAGTAGGGTTCATGTTCTTTGGACATCGGGGTTCACCAGTGTGGATGTATGTATGTGAGAGTGTTATCTTTGAGTAGGAGTGTTTTCAAAGTTATCGCTCATGGTGAATGGTGAAAAGCCAGGAGGTGAATGGTGAACGATGAAGAAGAAGGTGAGAAGTGAGAGAGAAAGATAGAGACAATAATAATAATGATCCCTTGACGTTTGTCAAGAGTACATGTTAATTGCTCATCATCTTAGCTCTTTGACAAGAGTCGAGCTTGCTCATCTTTTATTTCGTTTAGGAATTTACTCCCAGATGTGATTCTGGCCTTTCCATTAGACAATGAGCATTTTGTATCAAGGTGTGAAATTTTGTGAGTTTTGTGTGTGTTAAGCAAAGTTAGTAGATTCAAGAAAATTTATTTTTTTCTAACAATGAGTCAGATTTAAATTTTTAAATCTAGAATTTGTTTTGTTCTCTACAGACAACAGTTCAAACAATTCATTTTCAAAAGAATTGTTGTGATCATTTCCTAATTCACTCTAAAACATAAACTTTTTACCTTTTTCTATGTAGTAGAGGTAAAGTTCCTAATAAGTTCCACGAGTTCCTGGTCTGTGATCTGAAACTTTTATCTAAGATATAGGCAACCAACACGTTTTAGTTAAATTATGTGTGGTTTTATCTTGGGTCCAGGAAATTTCAAGCAACATTTTATTGAAGTGTTTAGAAGATTTTGTGCATATTGTTATTTAGTGCAGAGTTTGAAATGGTGGGGTCCATTAGCTGGGCTTATTTTTGGGGTAAAGTAAAAATAGCAATTACTAGTAGAACATTTAGACAGATTTATCAATTACTGATTGACAGAAATTGAAGAAATATATTTTTCTTTATTATTAAAATCAAGGTGTTGTTTGATCAACCTATCAGAATAACTTTCTGTCTCAGTTGTTTGTGCCTGTTTCTCTGTTCATTTCTGTCTTTCACTCAAAGTCTGTCTATTTGTCACTGTTCATAATCTGTTTGTCACTGTTCATCCATGTTTCTCTTTATTCCTGTTTTTGTTAATTTCTCCATTTATTCTTGTCTTTCTTAATTTCTGTTCTTTATTTCTGTTCATGTCTTTTTCTCTATTCATTCTTCTCTCTGTATCTCTCTTTTCATTCCAATCTCTGTCTCTTTCTCTTTTTTATTCCTGTCTCTTTCTTTTTCCCTGTTCATTCCTATCTATTTGTCTTTCTCTCATACCTATGTGAATGTTTCTTTCTCATTCCTTAATATCTCTGTCTCCATCTCTTTCCTATCTGTGTGTCTTCCTCTCTCATTCTTATCTGTCTGTCTCTCTCATTTTTATCTGTCACTCTCTCCTTCCTGTCTCCTGCACATTCTTGTCTATATGTCTCTGTTTCATTCCTATCTGTTTCTATCTTGTTCCTATCTGTCTGTCATTCTTTCTCTGTCATTGCTAGCTGTCTGTAATTCTCTCTCTGTCATTCCTATTTGTCTGTCTCTGTCTCATTTTTATCTGTCAGTCTTACTCTCATTCCTATATGCTGGTGTTTCTTTCATTCCTGTCTGTCTGTCTCCTTCTCATTCTTATCTAACTGTTTCTCTCTCATTCCTATTTGACTCTGTCTTGTTTCTATCTGTCTGTCTCTCTCTCATTCTTTTCTGTCTGTCTGTTGCTCCTTCCTGCTTGTCTCCCTCTCATTCCTATCTGTCAGTCTTTCTCTCATTCCTATCTGTATGTCTGTGTCTCATTCCTATCTGTTTCTATCTCACTCCTATCTGTCTGTCGTTCTCTCTCTGTCATTCCTATCTGTCTCTGTCTCATTCCTGTCTGTCACTGTCTTATTCCTGTATGACTCTGTCTCATTCCTCTCTTTATTTAGTCATAATTAGTTCTTGTCTCTGTTTATTAGCTAAACATAAATGCACTATTTCTATTCTTGTTAATGCAATTCATTTTAATCATGTCATGTTTCTCTCAGGCTGCTGATATCTACCTTGATCTCAGTCTGTTCATATATCTATCACAGTCTCTTAATATCTTACGGTAGTTGGTAGCCATCTCCTGAATTTAAAAGTTTAACAGTGATGAGCAAAATTTTTTTTCTATTTTTCTCAAAGTAATTAAAAAGCAGTCATTGTTCTTTTTAGCTCATTAATGTTGAAGACAAAGAAGAGAATTTCCATTCATTATGCCAATTGTATTTTTAAAAAATGCTCTTCTTTTTAAAGTAGTCCAAAGTAACTTTCAACAAAAAATGCTTTATCTATTCTATTAATCTCTTTCATCAAAGATGCGTTTAATAAATTAACCAATAAAAAAAATCTTCATGCAATGTTACAATGAAAATGTACCTATGTGCTTCTTCTCTTTGTCCAGATATTCAGTCAGTTAGTTAATTGCCATATGTGACACATGTTTGAGTGATCATGTGTCTTTTAAGACATAACTAGGCAGAAGATTTTCTTGCAGTAGGCTGCCATTTCTTTCTATGGTAAACTGGTTGCCAACCAAGTCATTAGAAACCCAATCTGTTTGGCTATTCAACCCATAGCCGGAGGAAGAAGAGATGAATTAACACCTTCCTAAAGGGTTTTTGCACATAAGTGAATGCAACAAATTCAACTGGAATTCAAACTTAGCTCTCTGATTTCTTATTCACAAGAACTTTTTTCTGCAGGATGAAAAACAAATTGAATAATGCTGAATAATGATTTATCATTAATGACATAAACTTAATCATAATAATCAAGAAAGGGTAAATAGTACATTAATAGTCATCATTATGATGGAATACTTTCCCAAGGATATTTGTTCATAAGTGAAGGAGCCGAGTTTGCCTGAAATTTGAACTCAGCTCTCCAATTTTTCATTTTGAGCCAATATCCATTACATCACAATACACATCTAGATATTATTGTGAAGAAAAACAGATAAACATTTATGTTTGTATTCTTCATTCAACACAATTTGACTGCTCTCTATAAGTGAGTTTCAGCCATTTCTTTTACAGACTAGTAGTTCAAAGGGAAAGCAACTTTGTTATCCGCTCCCACAATTATATAAACAAATCTACATTAAGTCAACAGCTATATCTCCTGCTAAGAAGATTGGGTCACTGAATACTGTGTCTGTTCAGGAAGCTCTTCTCATCAGAATCCATCTTGCATATTTATGAATCTCCCATTCAAACACTGTTGCCATATGTGAGCAGATGCTATTGCTATTGTTCTCTGGGTTGACAAAGTTCAAAGGAGGATCTGCAATGATTTGGCAGCTCAACTTCAGTCACTTCCCTCTGTCATTTCTATAAATATTTTCACAGCTTCTGTTCTGATGAGCATCTTACCCTGGTGCTCTGACCACATAAATTTACTTGTGCTACCTGATTGGCAACTAGGTCCCATCCTTTTACCATCAAAATAGTCAAACGTAACTGCTACTTCTATTCCCTCAGTTTCTTTTTTCACACTTCCTGTCTTTTTTCACACTCTCTTTCAAATATTTGCTTCCCTGACAGCTACAATATCCAAGATTTTAAATGCAAGGTCAACTGTTGTATACTCTTGAAGACCACAATGAACCTTCAACTCAAATTTCACAATATTCTTCTCAATTAAAATGATGAAAATATAAACATGATAACCATTCAGTGAGAATAAGCTTGAACCGAATTCTTGATTATTTTCTCTGGAAAAATAACAATCTTTTTCAAACTGATAAAATGACGATATTCTAACTTAATAAAATGATGATCATAACACACATATGTAAATTAAAGTATACAACATTTTCTTTATTTACTTCTTGGTGATGTGGCAGTGGAGTGGAGGTGGTTTGAATCAGAGCATCAGGCATCTATAATCGTAAATTATATTTTTAATTATGAGTATTCATTATTTGTTGTTTTCATCAGTTACACTTTAGCCTTCTTACCAAAACTTTCATTTATTCATCTACTTTTATTTCTTTTCCTTATGTTTAATCAGCATATTTACATTTTGTAACTAAGAATTTGGTCAACCTAATAAGAGAATTGTTGGCTGTGTGTTGTGAAGTAAGTACTAGGTGTTACGTCCTCTTCGACAGTTGGCTGTTGAGAGACGACATTCTACTTACAGTAGGTGGTGATAACAATCTGGGCAGGTATTAGCCAATAGTCACCATTGGCTTGGGACTGAGGAAGTATATAACGCTTGTCTTTTCACAGTTGAGAAAAGTGCTCTCAACATATAGAAAATCAAACAAGATGAAAACACATTTCAACATATTTCCTATTTGCAAGTCTTTTTTATTTGTTCATATGTATATTTTTAAATTAACTAAGGTCTATTCAGTGTAATTGCACTATAAAATCATAGGTGGATTCTGTGGGTGTGGAACAGAGAAAAATTATGCCTGAGCAGGTGACTGCAACTTAGATTGACTCACTGCACTTGCAGACAAGTGGACTCAGGTACAAGTAGCTGTGTATTATTTATTATCATGTATCTATACAAATAGAATGCAAGTGTATATCATATGTGTAAGAATCTTATAGAACAACCAGCCAGTAATCAGCTAGAATAGAAGTCGAGTCTAACTGACAAAAAAAAAATGGTTACTAGCTGAATTTGCTAATTCAACATTCAAGACTGATGGACAATTCCCGGTCATGTCTGGTAAACCTGCACATATCCATTTAAAGGAGGAGGCAGTCGCTAAAGCTAAGCACAGACCTATACCTGTTCCTTACCACCTTAAAGAACCGGTAAGGCAAGCCCTAATGTAAGACATAGAAAAAGGCATATTAAAAAAAGTGCCTGTTGGTACTCCTACAGATTGGTACAGCACAATGGTGATTACAACAAAAAAGGATGGTCGACTGAGGCAAACCACTGACTATCAACATCTCAATTCGCAATGCAAATGGGAAACACACCACACTGCTTCGCCTTTCCAGCTAGCATTGCAGGTGCCACCCAATACCATGAAAACAGTGCTGGATGCTGTCGATGGATACCACTCTATTCTATTAGATGAGGAATCTCAACCACTTACAACTTCTATTCTAGTTGATTACTGACTGGTTGTTCTATAATATTCTTACAATATGCACTTGTATACAATGGCTGGCCACTTGTATTTGAGGATACCTGTCTACTGAGGTGGCTAGCTAATCCCCATTGCAGATGCTTGCTCGGGCAGACTTGTGTTTGTTCAATATCCACAGGGCCCACCTGTGGTTTATACTGCAACTATGCTGAGCAAACCTTAGTTATACATTATCTAGCAGGAACAACAGTCTGAACAGAGCCAGGATGCTCAGACTCTCTGTCATGATGACTTGTAACTTCAAGCTACATAACCAGTGACAGCTCCTCAAAACGAGCTGTCTACCCAATTTAACTCCCACATGTTGGATCAACCTGTGATATGGTTTTCAGGCACTTTCCAAAGGTGCCACATGATGGGATCACTTCCTCCAGATCGATAACATCAAGAAGTCACCTTCCTGACAAATTGACAATGGTGAGATTCGAACCCGAGCTTCATGGTCAGAAAGTCAATGTTCTAACCACTCAGCCATGTACATTTGTATATATATTGATATATTCAAGTTAGTAAGATAAAACTATATACCTGTATGTTTATATACACACTTGTTATATAAAAAATTGTGTAGTAGAAAGACTGACTGACCTTCTCTACACCTATTACTGAAATATAGACATGCCCATCTCTACACCTATTGCTGAAATATAGACATGCCCATAGATTGTCAGTTCATGGAAAAGGGGCAAAATGTGAGCTTCAATGGTGCCACACTTTTCAGTCATATGCTTGTCATATTAAACTACTGTATTTTCAATCCATGTGCTTATGTGATTAAACCTTTCTTGGTTTAACTTTTTGTTACCAGTGTTTTCTTTACAGATTTACTAACAATAAACTATAGGTCTTATATGAACTTTATAACAAAAGGTATGCTATAGCATACAAACTTGCAGGTCCATAAACTTCGGAAATATGCCATAACCATTTGTTGTTGCTAAGTGTGAAGAAACTTGACCATAGCATCTTTGAACCAAAATCTGCGCTACCATTCTTGGAAAGTAGGTTTGATTGTATGTCTGGAATTTCTTTTCCATTCTTCATGGACAACACCTATTTCCCAAGCATATCCATTCAACTATAAAATGGAAACAATCTTCAGTCTACATGCATATGTCAGTATAGCGTGATAAATTTCCCAATCTTCCTGCCAACAAATGTGGAATTTCCCAAGAATTGGCAAGAGTCGAAGCATGAGATGTTCTGGTAGGTTTAAGTGGTGGTAAATGAGGTGAAGTGTGGGATGGTGCAGGTTAAGGTGGGAGTTTACATGATGTAAAGAATTGAAATGCATTGTAATTTCTGGTTGTCTGTGAAGAAGATTCTACAGTGCCACTATCAGTGGACTTGCAGGCATTTCATGAAACAGAAGTACACAAGTAAAAGAAGAAGGAAGAAAAAAGAACAAGACATGTTTTGGGAAAAGTTCTTGTTTTTAAAACACCAGAAGAAAGATACAAAGAAAACTTTATTAAAAAATCTTCTTCCAAGAACAAATAAAACACGGATAAACTATGTAAATTAAAAAACTGTAAAATGTCTTAATTTCAGGTAATTTTATTGTTTTCCATACAAAGTAACACCTCTGTTGATGTTAAGCTTTCTTTTAATGACAAGGAAGCCAGAAAATAACAATTATATTTTCCTGCCTAGTAGACACTTCTTTGAAATGTGGCAACTGAGGTTCACCATTCTTTCTTTTTTTATTAATCATCTCACATGAAGCAAGGCAATAAAGTCACTAAGAGGCATGAAATTACTGAGTGTTAAAGAATATGAATAAAAAATCCTATTAAGGAGAGAGAATAATAAAAGAAGAAATTAAAAAAGCAGAAGATAATAATTGATATTGCATATAAATTTTTGAAGATCAAAATTGACTGGAAAGTAAAAAGTTGGAAGAGAGTTTCACAAGCATAAAGTACAATAGATGAAACTGTTACCATAGAATTTATGGTTACATCTAGCCATTCCATCATTAAAATTATGAAACCCTGCCACCAGTCAAATACTGTACTTTCCATCATGTTTAGATATCAAAGAGGAAAGTTCATCAGAACAGTTACCATGAAAATATTTATAGAAATGTCATGAAAAAGTACATTATGGTGGGAAAGGGACTGAAGCTGAGATACCAAGTCTGGACCAATAATGTTGTAGATTCTTCTTTGTATTTCATCAATGATTTCTAAATAGGGAACAGAAGCAGCAGGCCAAATGTGGCAGCAATATTCAAAGAATGGGCAAATCATAGACTTATAGACAAGTGGGATAGTTTCTGATGCGAAAAATTCACTGTGAACCAATTTTCCTAGCAGCAGACCTAGCAATTGATTCAATATAATCTTTCCACTTCATGTCAGTGGAAAATGTTAGTCTGAGAAGGTGCAATGAGCCAATCTCTTGGAGATAAATGCAGACAAGAAAATTTGTCTGGCATGACACAGTGAACTAATTTTCCAATCAGCAGACCAAGTAACTGATTCAATACAATTTTTCCACTTCATGTCAGTGGAAAATATTATTAGAAGATGCAATGAACCAATCCCCTGGAAATAAATTCTGGCAAAAAAATTGTCTATCATGACACAGAGAACCAACTTTCCAAGCAGCAGACTTAACAATTGATTCACTAGAAAAACCTGGGAAGGATACTTACTTTCATTTGTATTTATATATCCTTAGATATCATGTACATTTTTATCATGTAATGTTTATAAAGGATGTGCGTTGTGGTGCAATGGATATCGGCTCGGAATGAGAAATCAGGGAGCCGAGTTCGAATTTCAGCTGAATTCATCATTGCATTCACTTATGCACAAATACCCTTGGGAAAGGCATTAATCATCCGTCTATTTTTTCCAGTTATGGGTTAAATAACAGGACAGATTGGGTTCTATAGCCTTGGTCAGCAACTAGTCTACCACAGAAAGCAATGGCAACCTACTGCAGGATAATATTCTGCCCAGTCAGTCATGTCTCTTTCAAGACATGATTGCCCAAGTGTGCATCACATATGGCACTTAACTGACTGAATGTTGATAAAGCTTATTTATACATCATTTATAAAGTTTATTTATATATAATTCATTTATATATCATTTGCATTTATATCTTCTGGAGATAGATCCTGATGAAAGAAATTGTTTAGCACGGCCTTGTGAACCAACTTTCATAACAGAAGATATAAGAATTTTTTCAATATAATCTTTCGGCTTCAAGTCAATGGAAAACATTATGCCTGAGAAGGATATTTTCATTTACATTTAATTTCTTAGTGTTGCTAAAAGTAAAGAGCTTCACAAATCATAATGATGAGCATTTGTTTCTTCACCTTATAAAATAATAATTTTTCATAGATTTAAAAAAATACTCATCATAAAATTCTCATGTACTCATCCTTCATTTAATATACTTTCATATACTCATACTTCATTTAACATATATTCATAATAATTTAGTTGCATATACTCATCATAAAATACTCATTTTCCATAGATCTTCTAGTGTAGCAGAAAATAAAGAGCTTCACAAATCATAATGATGAGCATTTCATTCTCCACCATATAAAATATTCAACTGCTTCCATAGATTTCTGTCTTAATTTCTGGGATGAGTAGTTATCATTATTTACATTACATTATTTACAGACACTTGTTATCATCTTTGTTGTTATCATATTTCAGATGTTATGTCCTCTATCATTCTTCATTGGTTTGTCACAAGTAACTATAAGGAATGTAAAACTAAATCCTTCATTAAACCCATGGGTGGGTAGATTGTTCTCATTTCACTGTCTATGTCTAGGGATATTGTTGCAGGTGGTATGATGTCCTGGTGATATTGAATAACTGAAGACAACAACAAAACAAAGACATAGGTAAAAAATATATTGTCAAGTTTATATTTTGTAGAAGAAGAATACATCAACAAAAATAAGGTTATGGTGCATGAGGAAAACAATATCTGGCATGCTTATGTAGAGGGGGAGAAGAGTGTTGTCCTGAAAAGGACAGTTTTGTAGTCACTGAAGAGCATTTTCCTCAAAAGGACAGTTTTGTGGTCACTGAAGAAAATATTGTCTTGAAAAGGGCAGTTTTGTAATCAGTTAAGAGCATTGTCCTGAAAAGGACAGTTTTGTGGTTGCTGAAGAGAATGTTGTCCTAAAAAGGACAGTTTTGTAATCAGTGAAAGCATTGTCTTAAAAAAGACAGTTTTGTAATCAGTGAAAAACAATGTCTTGAAAAGGAGAAATTTTTAAAATAGTTTTCAAAAAGCACTATTGAAAATTTTAACTCTGTTTTTAATTATAATACAGTATTAGAATAAAATTTAATTTAGCTTTTAAATCTCTTTACATTTTAAACATTATTAAATAAAAACGTTAATACAGAATTCTTTTTGTCTGATTATTGTTTAAAAATTACCTGATATTAAAAATCACACAATATTCAGAGAAAATAGAACAAATTCAGGATTACTGGATTTGATTTTTTGCTTTTTTATGAGCATTTTTATTCATAAAGTTTCTGTTTCTCTTCAAGCAATATTAGAACAATTTTTCTTTGACAAATTCCCAAAAGAAATTTCAAACATCATAGGTACTAAATCTGTTACAGGTGGAATATTAGCCCGCGAACAGATATTGGATGACAGAAGATAACAACAAACATAACAAAGACTTGAGTAAAAAATACATTGCCAACTTTATTTTTATTAAAGAAACAAAATAAGATTACAGTGGATGCAAAAAAATATCTTTGCATGTTTATGTAGAGGGGAAAAAGAGTGTTGTCTTGAAAAGGACAGTTTTGTGGTTACTGAATAGTGTTTTCCTGAAAAGGTAAGTTTTTTAGTCATTAAAGAGTGTTTTTTCTGAAAAGAGTGTTTGTCCTGAAAAAGATTTTGTGGTTACCAAAAACTGTTGTCCCTAAAAGAACAGTTTATTGCATATTGTTCTGGCTGGTTGGAGCTGAAGGTTGGCTGGTGTGCCAACTGATCACAAATTGTTGCTAATGACTGGAGCTGTGGGCCAGCTGTGGAGATGCTGGAACAGATACTACATTTTGATCCTAGTTGTCTTAGCTGTGTTAACAGGATATATAACATGTCTTGTTTTTGGTTTTTTTTTTCAACCATGCTGTCACTCATTCAGATATGATATATGTATCAAGTTTTAGAATGTATTTACCCTCTAGTAGTTGATCTATTAATGTAACCACTGAGCTATCAGTTGGTCCAAAGTGGAATCAGATAATCCGAAATATGTTTTATATACTATTGCCTTTTCACTAAATAGAAGTTGATGCTATTTTAGTAATCAAGATGAACATAATCTTATTTTGTCCTGGAGACAAAAAGAAAAATGAAGTTTTTCCTTAGTTAAGTCAGTTTCTGGAGGTTATTTTTATGGGAATTATCTTCTTGAATTATCAAATAAGAGGGGAAACGGCTGTAAACACTTTTTCTTCAGTTTTTTTTTATCTGAAGCAAAACAAAAATTGTAATAATAAATTTGAAAAGGTTTTGTTTATAATTTCATGCTTATGATAATTGATTTGAATGTATATTGAATAAATAAATTAAATATGTGTATATATATATTTTTTTCTAAACATATACTGTTAAATATAACAGACAATAAATGTCTGTTATGTTTAATCATGAGTCATTTTAAACATCATATTCTGGCTTTAATTTGAAACAAAAATTGTCCAACATTTGGATAATTTTTTATTTTGCTGGTTCTAAGCTTTCCACTCGCCTGTGTCATCTTCAGAGAGGTTACAGGGACGTTAGCATAAAGACATCCACCATCAAAGATGATTTTATCTTGTGTTGACATAAAACATTGCTATGCAACAAATAACAGTTACCGAATAGCAGACGCAGTTCGTAAATTTGTAATGCAGTTCTATGACATCACACCACGTGAGAGACCGAAATGTTAACAGAACCATATGTCTAAATGCAATGTAATGTGTTGTGACCAGATTGAAATATATATATATTTATATACATATATACAATTTATTTGTTTAAACATTATTCTTAATAGATACTTGTATTTGAGTAGATACTTTGTTTTTTATTATTAAAACATATATTTATTCATATCTATTAGCCTGAATAATCAAGAAATCTTGTTAGGAAAATATGTGTCCTCTGGCAGGATTCAATTCTGCGTCTTCTAGGAGAAACCTTCAATTGATCTGACATGTCTCAGACCACTTGACCACGAAGGACTTACAGTCAAACAATTTTCATTAGGATGCTAAAACAAAGCGGATATGAATTCTTTGAAAAAAATCAGGAAAATGTGTGTTCAAATTTATTATTTCAGGCTTTGTTTGACTGTATGTCTTTTGTGGTCAAGTGGTCTAAGACATTAGATCAATTGACAGTTTCCCCTAGCAGATGCTGGTTCAAATCCTGCTGGAGGACGCATGTTTTCCTAACAAAATTTCTTGATTATTAAAGCCGGTAGATATAAATAAATAAACTGTTTAATCATAAATAGAGTATCTAGTGAAATATGAGCATCCATTAAAAATAAGGTTTAAACAAATAAATTAAAAATATGTCTAAGTTAATCGACTTCATAATAGATTTTATTCAAAATTTCATATATATATATAGTGATGATCATCCACGTATACTGTCTTAATATGTATAGGAAAGAATATTAATAAAAAGTTTTGAATTTAAAAATGTACTTTTTTTGAACAGTATTTGTTTATTTTTATTATATTTTATATTTCAGACCGCCCTCGGTCCTTCATCAGAAACAACTGATTTTTAAATTTGAATTAGAAACGTATTTCACGATAGCGTTCAAATATTTTTTTTGTTTACATCACGTGGTGTGTTTTTTCACAACATGCGGCACGTCCGTAGAGAAAGTCTGTTTGTTTTAGATAAAAATTTCTTGGAATATCTGAAAAAAATTTTTTAGCTATTGAAATATTTGTAAAGATTCAACACACCTAAGTCCCTATTTAACCCTAGCTTGTGTGTATTTAATTTTAAAATCCAGTATGTTTCTTTCTTTCTATATATATATATATATATATATATATATATATTGATAAAATAAAGAAGAAATTGAAATGTATCTCAATTGAATATGTTTGACTTTTATTAAACTTTGAAATGAAGAGAAAAATAAAAAATAAAAAAGACAGAATAATGGTATGATTTTGGGTTAGTTTTTATTGGTCAAATACATTGTATGTGTATTAAAACAAAAGATAATTTTAAAAAATATGTGTGAGGAATATTTTGGATGTCAAATGTGTAATAGTCTATGTATCTGTTTGTAAAGAAATTCTTGTCTGTCTAACTGTATGCTGTATGGTAATGTTAGTACATATTTTTAAATGTGTTTGTGCAAGGAATGTCTGCAGATGTCATTTCCAATTATGTTGGTGAAATGTAGTGATGTGTTGCTATAATTTTGTATTTGGTTGGATTTTTTATATTTAGGTATATGTGTGTACATGTGTGCATGTATTGTGAGAAAGAGAGAGAGTAATGCCTGCTGTCATCACCACTGTGTAGATTAGGGAGATGCAGCTAGATGTGATAAATTTGTTTTGATTTGATTTTTTCATTTAAATGTTTCTTATGTGTTTTTGAAGGTGGATTTGTAATATTTTATCTATTTTTATACATTAGATAGACATAAGTTAGATTCATGAAGAATGGATCTGTAAAAAGATGGTGAAGTAATGTAATATTTTAAGTATGTGTTTATAGGTGGTAGTAAAGCTATTATTATGATTTTAAAATATTTTATCTTTAAAGAGTTATGTTCATTTTTAAAAGACTGATATAAATGAAATCAGAGTTATATATAAAGAGAAAGTTTTATACGAAGTTAAAGATATGTATATATATATAATTAAATTTGTTGTTTTTTTAATTAATTTACTTTGCAACACATAAATTTCTGTTTTGAGAATTTATGTCATCATCAGGCAATGTTGACTAATTGTTGTGAAAATGATTAACATTGGAATATATAAAACAATATGCTTGTTATTTAAAGAGTTGATAAGGATGGAAGAAGACAGAAAAATTTATGTATCATTAATTTAACTAATCAGAATGAAGTTCAATTTTTAAATTGGTAAATATAGGTTATATGTTTGGGAAATACAGGTTTTCTTCTTTCTACCTAAACGGGAAAGTGTCAGTCTATTGAACCAATTGTTGGTCAGAGTCAAATTAGACCAATAAGCAGTTGTATCAAAAAATGCTCAATATATATTTAATGTAGAGCTTTTAAATATACTAATTTGGAAGGTCATTTAATTACATTACCTTGGTTTCAACCTTTCACTATCTTCAGGCATTTTATATTATCTGATCATCTAATGCTTTTTTGAATGCATAACAGAAACTTCCAGAAGTTTAAAATAAGGGATGGGTTGGTCAAGAATTTTAAATATTTTCATCAGGGTTTGTACAATCCTAAAATATATTTTCTAAGGTGTTTATATCTGGACATTACTCTGAACCCTTACATTTAGCAAACTTTTGCATTCTGGAAATGATATTATTGCTAATATTTCTTCTTAGCACAATCTGCAGACATCACCACCATTGCAAGATCTGGCTTTTCTTAATATGCTTCAAGTTACATAAGGGTCATTGCCATTTTTTTTTTTAATTTCCACACATGGTTATCTAGTTTGGTAAATTTTTTTAGGCTTTCTAATTTGAATGTTGATTTGTGATTATATCATTGTTTTTTAAAATTCCCCTCAGTACCTCCTACATATATTTTTCTCTGTCCATTTGTATCTTGTGCTTCTGCTTTGTAAATAACTTCTGCTTTACAAACTCCGTCAAGTGGATATTTGCTTTTATCTCTGCAGTTACATTTTACATTAATGATATTTTGCTGCACTTTATTTTTTAAATTGTTGGCATTTTGTCTCTCTGTGTAATTTTTAAATTGCAGGTACAGCTGTAACTTAATTTAACTGTATTTCCATTGAATATCTTGGGTAATTCTGAGTTTTTAGGGAAGTGTTTATTTATCAATTTGAAAATATTTTCCATATTTTGGACTTTACTTCTAAATTAAAAGGTGAGTTGAACCAAATAATGTTTTGTTTGTTTGCATTATTCTTCATTTGCTTATTTAATTGAGGTTTACATTTTAATTTATTTTCTGGCCATTTTCATTTAAAGCTTTTTCATCATCTTTTTTTCTTTCATCAACAATTATTTTGTAAGAAGAATTTTTAGATAACCTGCATTCTATTTCTTTATGGATATGTTTGATTATGTTTGCAGGATAGTTAGATCCTGTATTTACATACCTCAAATTTATGTCATGTTTCATACATGTCAATACATGGCCAGTTTGCAGATTAAATTCTACTTCCAAATATTAGACAATTCTTTTATTCATTTTGACCTCTATTTTTAAATTGAGACTTTTGAAGAGTTTGAAAAGTATTTTTCTTATCTTCTCATTTGCTCTTCTGTTATCTGACACAACCATCTACCTGCCATCTGTATAATCTGTGGTTATTTATGTGGACTACATTGATCTTATTTAGAATATGCAGGCTCATTAGACCTCAGCACCACTAAACAAACCTTGTGGTACATCAAACGTGCCCTTTTTGGTTTTTTAATCCATGCTTCACCAATGTTTATATGTTCAAATGGTATATATATATATATATATATATATATATATATATATATCAGCATGCGGTGTGGGTATAGAAGAATCCAAAGGAGTATCCTGTACATACAGTGGTATGATAACTCTCTAAGAGAGCTCTAAATATATATGTATATAAATATATATAGAGCAAATATAAGAAAAATTCAGGCAGACAAGTTATTTCATAGTAAATCGGAAGTATAGGCCTATTTCAGGCAAACCATCATCAGCTTCCATCTTTATTGTCCAAAGGATTTTAGTTAATGGGCTTAACTCCGTCTCCATATGTGCTATTGACATATAACTGAGGAACATTTTGGCTAGAAACTCCTCAATGTTTTCTGCGGTGGGTGAAAATAGCTTCAATGTCATTTTAATCATTTGTACCATCCACTCTGTGATTCTGTTGGATTGAGTATTGTACAAATGAGTTTTATATAGTACACAGCCTATCTGTCTTGACCATGTACACAAATTTTTGTCCCAAAATTTAGGAGCATTATCTGACACTAACGTTTGTGGTACTCCATTCATTACAAATACATCGCTCAAAATCTGTTTGAATGTGGACACCCTCTGGTTATTAACCTTAATTACTTCAGACCAACTAGAGTATGCATCCACCATTATGAGAAATGATCCTATGCTGCTGGTGTGTTTATGGTCCATACGTCTATTGAACAGGTTAAGAGGCTCATCCCTTGTTCCTTGTTTAGGATGTGGGTTCCGGCTTTCTCTTTTCCAGTCTTTTCACTTTCTTTTTTGTTTATTTTTTTAATGGGAGTAGATAGACTGAACTATTGCCCGGTTCACACTCTACCCACGTCTATTGAACAGGTGTTGAGACTCATCCCTTGTTCCCTGCTTAGGATGTGGTTTCCGGCTTTCTCTTTTCCAATCTATTCACTCTTACGTAGCCACCTGCACACCAGTGGCCTTACCGCCTTGCTTGGGGTGATGTGATTAAAGAAAAAAGAAAAATGTACTCTAAGCCATGGTTGTGCCTCTTTAGACCATGAATGAAGCTCTTTTCGCCAGAATCTTCTAATTTCATTGCATTTTGGACAGTTATTAATAAATTCTTCAATATCCTTTGCATAACCTGGCCAACATGCTTGCAATTCTGATCTTCAGCATATTACTGTGATGCTGCAATGTACATCATCATGTACCCCTCTCAATGTCTGTCTTTAATGTCTGTAGAGCTACTACCACCTTTCTATTGCAATATAATTCCATTTTCAATTGTTAACTTATGCCATATAAAATGAACAGAGGTGACAGAATCCCAATCATTGTCCTGATAAGTGTGCCCCTGAACTCTCCTTTGTCTTCTTCAAACTCTATAACTACTGCCTCTCTGCTTCTTGCTTTCCTGTCTGCGGGAAGTCCTCCTCTGTGGTCCCTATATTTAAGAATTCTGGAGAACCCTCAAACCTCTCTAATTATTGCCCTATCAGCCTCCTACTAATTTTTAGCAAATTTTTTGAGGCCATTATCAACACTGAGATGGTTCAACATCTCACAGCCCACAGTCTCTTCTCTGACAAACAGTATGGTTTCCACTTCACCAGGTCTACTGCTAATATGATAACAACCATCACTGAGTATATATATACCAGGCCCTTAATAAGAACGGCAAAGCTCGAGCAGGTGCCCTGGATATCTCCAAAGCATTTGACAGAGTCTAGCATGCTGGCCTTCTATGCAAGCTACAGGGCTTTAGTATAACTGGGCGATTATTTGATCTAATCCAGTCATTCTTTTCAAATCGCATAATGAAAGTAGTATTGAACGGACATGCCTCCCAATAATATCATACGAATGTGCATGTCCCTCAAGGCTCTATTCTAAGTCCTATGTTTTTTTCTGATCTTCATCAGCGATCACTCTGATGTAACCAGATCCCAAGTAGGCATCTACACTGATGACACCACCATTTACTCCTGCCTCAAACAGAAATCTGCTGAGATTGACAAAGTGAACCTTGCTACTGAGCTTGAAAATGACTTCTAATCCGTGGTGGACTGGGGTAAGAAATAGCTCATGAATTTTAATGCTTCCAAAACAAAGCTGCTATCTGTTAACCACCAGAGACAATTGCTCCTATCCCCCATTAGCATGGATCAGACTAGTCTCCTTGAAAGCAAAACACTGCGGCATTCAGGCTAACTCTCTCAGCAGACCTCAACTGGAATGACTACATCAAATCCATAGCTAAATCTGCTGCTAGGAAGGTTGGTTCACTGTGTAGGGTCAGGAAGTTTTTCCCATCTGAATCCATCCTGCACATATATAAATCTACCATCTGCCTGTGTATTGAATACTGCTGTCACTTCTGGTCGTGTGTCCCTGCTATTCACCTTGGGGTTCTTGATAAAATCTAATGGAGAATCTGCAATGTGATCAATCCCAACTTCGTAGCATAGCTGCAGTCACTTTCTCATTAACGTAATGTGGCTTTCCTCTGTCTCTTCTATAAATACTTTCACGGTTTCTGCTCCAATGAGCTTAGCTCACTGGTGCCCCCTTTGCATGAATTTACGTGAGCTACTAGACTAGTAAGTAGGTCCCACCTTTTTACAATGAAACCAATCAAATGTAACTGCAACTTCTACTTTATCAGCTTCTTTTCTCACACTTGCTACCTGTGGAATTTTTTTCATATACTTGCTTCCTCGACAGCTACATTCTCCAAGAATTTAAATGTAAGGCCAGCCGTTATCTTTTATCTCTCTGACTCACATCCTTTCCCTCATTTTCTGTTCTCCATCCACTCTGCTCTCATCACACCAGTGTTCTCATCCTTCTCTTACCCATTCTCTGACACCCCCATAACTTGTTCCTCTTTCTTATCACTTTCCTCCTATGTAACCTCCTACACATCAGTGGCAATTAAACTGCCTTGCTCGAGGTGAAATTATTAAAAAAAATGGCCACTCTGCAATTGAACTATTGTTCTACTTATTATTCCTTATTTTTTACTTATTTTGCTCAATACTTGATCTTGCTCAGTATCATTTTTAACCTGTTAACTGGAGGTACATCCATCTTTACCCATTAAATTATTTTTTTTCCTCAATTCCATGTTCTTTGCCTGTTCCTTTTATAAGTTGTAGTCTTGACAAAACATCTACATGAGAGATAGTATTTCTCTTAACATATACAATGCCAAAATCAAATCCCATGATTTTAATGGCCCAGCATAAAATACTCAATAACATAACCTTTGGCAACTCCTTCCTTGGATTAATAATAAACTCCAGTGGCTTGTGTTCTGACTTTAGTAGAAATTTCTTACCTAGTAAAAGATTTTGTGCCCTCTCCATTATCCAAACATTTTTTAGGGCCTCTTTTTTAATGTTTGAGTAATTTATCTACTGTTGTCAATCTCCTGGATAAGTATATTATCAGATGATATTCCTGCAATATGATGGCAGCAATTGCTTTCTCCCTTGCATCCATGGTTAACGTTATCTCTTTCTTAGGATCAAATACCCTTGTAAGATGTTTCTTTTTCATAATTGCTTTCAGTATCATAAAAGCCTTATTTCGTCTTTGTGTCCATTCAAACTCTGTGTTCTTTTTATGCAACTCTGACAATGGTTCAATTAGTTCACTCTATTTTGGGATGTATCTACTGTAAAACTTCATCAACCCTAAAAAAGATTCCAATTCCTTTTTATTGGTTGGAGTCGCTAACTAGTCTTTTTTGTTAGCCTTTCATGCATTAATTCATAAATATTGCTATATGTATATATATTCATAAAATTCTAGTTCATCCATATGAGTTTCAGATGATAATGAATATTTATAATTGTGTGCATTGACATCATGTTGGTTGGTTTTTGTATGTTGATTTTGGAATTTTTTTATGTACATGTAGTTTGTTTTATATATATATATATGAATTGCTTATTTTATTATGTATACTTTTCAATGATGTTCAGAGGTTTCATGATGCTCACGTCTAGATCCTTGATTTTATGCTCCTAAGACTCAAGTAGGAGGAAATTGTCTGTTCTCACTTATCAGAACACTGAGCCACATTCACATCAACTTACAAAATTGTAGGGTGCTTTTACAACAAATTTAGCAGAGACAAGTTCAAATTTCAAAAACTACATTTTTATTTCACTCTTTGATTGGATGTCAGGTCCATCACACCCACTGCCACTCCCTTCTGCATGCTTCTGATACTTTCCCACTGCCATAATGTGGCTTCCCTGTGCCTTTTCTATAAATACTTCTATGATATCTAAGCTTGATGACACCGAGACTCTGTGGTATCTAGACTTTATGAAGTAAAGCATTGTACTAGATTGGCATCAAGGTTTCATCATTTTAGAGTTCAAATTGCTTGATGTAACAGTTTGAGAATAACAATTTCTTTTCTCACACTTCTCTCTTGTGGAAATCTCTTCCGTCATCTTGCTTTTCAGCCAACTTTGATTTAAAAAAACTTAAATGCAATGCCAATTGTTATCTACTGTCTTTTTAATTCTTCTTTTATTGTCCTTGCTTCTCAATAATGTTTTTATTTTTCTTATATTTTTTCACACTCAGTAACCCCATGTATCTTAGTGTCTTTATTGCACTGTTTTGGGTGAAATGATTAATATATACATACATATATATATATATATATATATATATATTTGATGTATCAGAAATACTTTTACAAACTTTGGGTCGGGTTTCTCACACCAAAACTTGGACAAAATTCCATATAAATATATGTCTACAAATTCTTAATTTTGAGTTATTCAGTTTAATGAAAGTTTACAGCTGATGGTGCTTGTTGCAATGTAGACAGGGCTACATTTGTCTTTCATGCACATTCACGGCTAGTCTGTCTTCAAAGTTTAACATGTGTAGCAGCGAGTTAATTGAGAAGTGTTCCATTTAACCATGGCAGGATATTCATATCATGAGTGGACAGATATGATATTTACATTTCCAGCCCAAAGACAATAAAGTCATATAAATGTTTGTCCTTGTTTTGATGTTAAAAAGCTGCCATGAAAGATTGTAAACTCTTATTAACCTCTTATATCTATCTATCTATCTATCTATCTATCTATCTATATATATATATATATATATATATATATATATATATATAACACAGAGGAATTGTAGACAGAAGTTAAGTACATATCAAGGATAAGAAAATTCTGTATATGTATGTATCATTTTCAACAATTCTATTCATGTAAATAATTACTGATTAGCTTAGTGATCTTAGAATTAACACAGCTTAAACCATATGTTAAACTGAAAAAGATATAACTGATATGTAGAAAAATAGAAATAATAAATATGATTAAAATAAATACAGGTGTCTATACTTCAAGGACACATGGCCTAGTGGATATAGATGTTGGTTAGTTCCAATGACTTGACCCAAAGAATTGTGAGTTCTATACCAGGCTACAGCAGTGGTCAACAAATAATTTAAAGAGTTAAGTTAAAGGGAGATAACTACATGGCTACTATACATGACACCATATGTGAAATGAAAATGATACAGCTCAGTGAATGAAATAAAGGGTTCAGTTCAAATTGCCTAGCACCTGAAGAAGGCCGGAGTGTATAATGGCCAAAATGTCATAAACATGGCAATAAAGATGAGGACAATAGTTTGAACAATGTAAGTGTGTTTTATGGAATTATTTCTTATGTGCCAATTTGCTTTATTAAAAATAAATTTCAATACAATTTACTTTATTAAAAAGGACTAAAAATAAAAAAAAACTCTTTCATATTTTACATAATGCCTTTTCAAATGTTTTATTTGAAGAATAAAATTTACTAATTAAGGTTTTACTCCTTAATAATTTATTTTTATTCTACACTTAATCTCATAAAGTCTATATACCATAGAGAAAAGGTCTTCAGAACAATTACCCTGAAAGTATATATATATATCAACATATAGTTTGTTTTCTTTGCTACTAAAATATAAATGACTAGATATTCTTTATAAGCAAATATATAATTCTAACACAAGCATTTGTATTTAGTCTAATATCTTAGTTGTTTTTATCTGAGATTATTTGTTTTGATTATTTTCATCTTTATAAAATTTAGGTTGATCAATTCTTCATTCTGTCTTGTCAATATATTAAATGAGTCATGATGCTTCCCCAAATCAATATTATACAGTTTTAAATAAGAGGGATGAATTCTAAAACTTTAGAATCCCATTGAAAATGCTATGTTACTATTTAGAAGTCAGAAAAAAAATTTGATATTTGTGTCTTTTTTTGAGAACAAAACACATTAAATAATTTTCTATGTTTGTCTATTTTTATAAAAACTAATAAACATTAAAAACTTAAGCACACTCATTGCATTTAGAATTTTAAAGATCAAAATTGACTGGGAAGCAGAAAACTAGAAGAGAGTTTCACAAGTGAGACGTGAAAGAGAAGAAACTCTTAACATTGAACTTATGGTTACATCTAGTCTTTTAAAATGTAAAATTATAAGACCTGGCCACCAATCTATCTAGTCAGTTAATTGCCATATATGATATATGCTTGGGCAATAATGTGTCTTTGATCCCTAACTAAATAGGCAGAAGGTTTTCCCACAGTAACTTGCTATTTCTTTCTACAGTAGACTGGTTAACAAACAAGGCTATAGAACCCAATATGTTCTGCTATTTAACCCATAGTTGGAGGGAGAAGTGATGGATTCTTACCTTTCCTAAAAGTATTTGTGCATAAGTTAATGCAACGAATTCAACTGCAATTTGAACTTAGCTCTCCAATTTCCCATTACAAGCCAATATAAATTGCACTGCACTTAAATTCATAAAGTCTAGGTACTATAGATTACCATTCTCACATCATCTTCAATGACTTACGTAGATCATATTAAAGATTTCTTTAGTCTGCTGACAAGGCTTAATATTAACATCAGTAAGGCCTGTTTAAATTTAGTGCATGGATTGCTATTTCTAAGATTTTTACATAATCTATTAAGATAGATCCTTATTACTCCAATTTAAATACTACATTGAAATCAGTCATATTAGAAGGAGACTTTGTTATCCTTTGTGACATTTTTAGCTTCACTGCAACACTTTATTGTTGATGAAGTAATTTAGTAATGCAATTTAGAACATTTGCTATGAACTCTAACAAATATCAGTGTTTTCTATAGTTTATCAAGCCCTGAATTTCTGTAATAAATCATCTGCAACATATTTCTACAGTCTAAATTTATTGGTAATAAGTGCCTGTCAAATTTTTACACTAATTTCATAATTAATGAATACTTCCACTCAGCATTTTACAATGTACTCATAAGTAGGTGCTGAAAAGTTTTTTTCTCAACCCACTTCAAAGAATTTGACTAACTGATTATATGTAAAAATTTTTCAGTTACAACTAAATTGTGAGCTTGATCCTGAAGGCTCCATACTTTCAGCCTTGTGCCACATCTAGCAAGCTTGTCTCACAAGAACAATTGTGATTGAGTAGTAAGTTCAATCCTCATTGCATGTCTCATACTTTTGGCCTTGTGTCACATCTAAGATAAGCTTAGAAACTCACCATATATAAGAATTTTTTTAGCCCTACTTGGTTGGGCTAAGAATTTTTCAGTACCCCTTCATTTCTTGTAATTTAAGTAAATTTTTCAGCACCCCCACATTTCTTGTAATTTAAGTAAATTTTGTACCAGTCATTTTAAACAAAGTATTTAAAAATACTTCTATAAATATCTTTACACTATGATAACACCTTAACATTGATTAAGTCATATTCTAAGCTTGCTGTATCATCTTTTTCCATTTACACATATTTGTTCATGAATATATTCATACACACACACACCTTAGAATTCTACTCATGATATACAGCATATGATTCTCATTATGCAAGCAGACTTAATCATGTTCTGCCCTTCTTGTCTGTCTGGCGTGTGGAGAGGTGGTTAGTTAAGAGCCTTCTTATTCTATTTCTACAACAGAAATCTATCTTGCCTTTGGGCACATCACCTATAACTGGCTTCTTCAATTAAAGTAAGCCAGTCGGTTGCAAGCATTATTCCCCTGAGACGATGAATGCAAAGACAATGTGAGCATCTATTCATCAGACGTAAACCTAAAGCAAAGCTACAAGAAGAGAACAAAGACCAAGGCACATATTGCATCTGGCTTGCGGTTCTCTAAAGAGTTGCAAAGATAGCAGAACCATTTAACAATTGACAAAGCAAGGACTTATTTTCCAGGGGAAACTAATCACCAATGGAGATTAATTTATGATTATCACTGTTGTCTGCTTTGCACCAGGAAGCATAGAGTCTGACTGATAACACAGCAGATGTGATGGATTAATGATAGGAAGAAGCAAATTTGCTTCAAGATGATATAGATATGCATGAACCTGTGGCATATTACTTTGTGGAATTATCCAAATCTGTAAAATTTCAGAATGGGATGATTAGCCCAGTGGTGAGGCTCATGGCTGAAGATGGAGAGGTTAGAGGTTCCAATCTAAATATGTGTAATGGTAAGTGACAAGGAAATCTTTTTTAGAAATAATATAGATCAAAATGAAATTGATTACCATTCATGCTAAAATAGAAAACTATAAGTTTTCATCTTGGGGTGATTTTTCTTAGACAGTGTAAATTCAGGAGATTAATTCAGTCATCTCACAGAAGTTAGCAGTTGCATTCCAGTCAGATTGATTTATTGATTGATTTGTTTTTTTCTGGCTTGCAGATTATTTAAAGTCAGAAAATATTTTTAGATTGTAAGTATAATAATGAATTTTACTAATACAAGTCTTACTAATTAATGCATATTTGGAAGGAGAAAGGTGGATTTATCACTTTCCCAAAGGTATATGCACGTAAGTGAATATAACAAACCCAACTGGAATTGGAACTTGGCTCTCCAATTTACAATTCTAAGCCATTATCAGTTATACCACCCACACATCCAAGTTTACAGCACCTGATATTTCCAGGCATTCACTCATGACCAGACTTGACATTCCTTAAATTAATTGGTTGTACATGAATCAATGTTTCAATATAATATGGAATAGAAGTAAAGAAATGGGAAATTCTATTTTAGGATATTCATTTGAACTTTATCATTGACATTGTTTTATAAATTCAACCTAATATTCATAGATTGAAGTTTTAAGGTAAATTTTTTTTGTTAAAAATAGGTAAATAGATGTGCTTATCTACTGTGAAATTATTTTCTTGCATTTTTTTAAAAGCAAATAAACCAAAAACAAGAATGATTGGTTAGAAAGCACCAAATAAAAGTAGAGTTGTAATTAGAAGCAACTTGATAAGAAGCTTGAAAAATAGCTTATAATAAAATCCAGTCTATATAATGCCAACAATTATGTACAAAGGCAAAAAATTTTTTTAAAAAAACAGAATATGCTCAGACATTCACAATGCTCAATGCTCAGAATAACTTTAAGAGATCAAAAAGAATCAGCAGTGATCAGTGAACAAATCAAGATATAGAATTAATTAGACAACAGAAACGGGAAGAAGAAAAGATTTGTGCCTAATTGGCAGCAAATATATTAGAAATGAGAGACAAGAAGGAGAAATGAGATAGTGGGGTTTGCTGGTAAAACAAAGCAGAAAATAACATAGTCATGACTGTCATAAAAAGATTTTGGAAAGACCTTTGCCCTGTAATGTTTAATAATGGTGATATATAAAATGAAACACCAAAAAATAAGAGGTGGTAACATAATAATATGTAGTTCTTCTTTTGCCAAAATAAAGTATACAATGTAACATGGAATCTACAATGTACTGGAGTCATTGTCTGACCAGACATAACCAAGGATGTATTTCTGGATGTTGTTGCAGGAGATTTAATGACCTGCAGACATGCTCAATAGCAATGACATGCAAATGTTTGCTGGTGCCCAGGGCCAACCAATTGATTGTATGCCCCGAAGGTATTGCAAGTGTTGAAAACAGTAAAATTCAGAAATATTTTTAAACACACACAAATGTTCTAGGAATGTCAAATTCAGAATTTGACAGACATCTTCAGATAAATGAATGTTTAATTTGTTAGGGTATGAGCGACTGCATAACCATTATGGTTAAAAGGGACACAACTAGATGGTACCAAGGCTGGTTATAGGTAATTCTTCAATAAGTGGAGGTAAAAAGGGTAATCATGGGTTAGTGAGAAAAAGAAAAGAACTTTTGCAAGTGTTGTGGTGCCCTATCTATAGAAATGGACTCTTCCTTTGTCAATAAATACTAACCTGCGTGACTTCTGGGTATGCAGCTGTGGCACAGTTGTAAGGCTGTCTAAAGACAATTGAAACACAGTGTAACTATTACTGTTTGAACTTACACTTCTATTTGCTGAATACTAACACTTTACTTGGTGTATATGTTCTTGTTATCCTAACACACTGTTTGAACACTGTTTCTGTGTCTTTCTTCATGGCCTGTTTCTGTGTCTTTCTTCCTGGCCTGTTTCTGTGTCTTTCTTCCTGACCTGTTTCTGTGTCTTTCTTCCTGACCTGTTTCTGTGTCTTTCTTCCTGGCCTGTTTCTGTGTCTTTCTTCCTGGCCACAACAACTTGGCAATAAAGATTTGCCGCAACAAGTCAATTTAATTTTTGTATGAATAAAAGTATTGTATTCATAGGCTAGTGTTTATATTCTTCTTCTTCTTTTTCTATGTGCCCTGTCCCTTCAGGATGTAGGTCATCATGGTTCTCCACATCTCCCTATCCCTTGTGCCTCTTAGCATGTTTGCTCTTGTTACACCTTGCAATCCCTGTTCCATCATCCACTTGGTCAGGCTCTGCAAATATGTTATCCGCTGCCTTCCTCTGTTTCTTTTTCCTTCTATCTGGCCAGTCAGTATCAGGTTCTCCAAGCTCTCCTTCCTTATTACATGTCCCAGGAACTTCAGTTGTCTCTTCCTGATGCTCAGTATTAATTTCCTTTTTGTTGCCATTCTTTTCAACACCTCATAGTTGCTTGCATGCTCAGTCCACGATATCCGCAGCATCCTTGTTTATTTCTGTCACTTCTTTTCATCATCAACAAAAACTTTGTGATAAAAGTAAATAAGATGACAGTAACTGTTAGAAAATCTTATTGAACAATAACAAAAACCTTGTTTCAGAAATTGAAACATAAATTTTTATTGAAACAGTTTTTTTTGTTTTTTTTTCAGTTTTTTTCAGTCATAACACCCTAAGCAAGGTGGGAACACCACTAGTGTGCAAGGAGTTACACAGAGAAGAAAAATAGATATGAGGGTATTAAAGAAAGGATAAGAGTTGGATGGAATTCAGGGAAATAGAAGATGGCAATTTAAACTTTTAGAAATTGCAGCTGTCAGGGATGCAAGTAAAGGGTAAGGAGTTCTGCAGGTATGAAGTGTAAGGAAAGAAACTGTTAGAGTAAAAGAAACAGTGACATTTAATTATTTCAATGGTAAAAGGGTTAGACCTAGATGCCAACCTAGTAGTATGCATAAATTTATGTGGTCAGGGCACCAGATAAAAGCTTGTCAGAGCAGTTGCAATGGAAATATTTGTAGAAAAGACAGAGGGAAGCCATGTCCTGTCAGTGAGAAAGGGACTGAAGTTGAGATCCCAAGTCAGGACCAATCACATTGTAGATCATTCTTTGGATTTTGTCAAGATCTTTGAGATGTATAATAGGAGAACTGGATAAGGCATCTGCACAGATGATGAATGGTAGAAAATTTGTCTGAACACTGGACTTTAACCAGTGGCCTTTGCTCTCTGCTTAGGTTTCAAAAACCAGGGAGCCACTATAATCTCAAACATAATGTTTTGAAGAATACACATTTGAGAAGACATTTGATTCTGTAGAAACAAAAGGGCTGAAAATGAAAATGTCATATCTATAATGTCATTGTGAAAAAATTCTCAACCTGTAACTGAAAAAAAAAATGAATTGTTGAAAGGAAATGCTGTCCTTAGCTCTTCATTGTCCCTGTGTGTCATACAGGCACAGGCTATTTAATTAGTAACTGAATATATGAACCAAAACACATTACAAGAATAACATGGAATATAATGGCTACTAATAGCCAGGAGGGGTTATCAAGAGGCTGAATAAATGCTTGCATATCATTGACTCTATTAGTCAATTGTTATCAGATGATTCATTTTTTTTATTTTCATCTCTTTGTTGCCTGTTTATTTTTCTTTTATCTCAGTCTGGGGATAGCATTAGCTAATGAGAAACTGAGAGGTTTAGATTTCAATCTGTCAGATTTCTCTTTCCAGATTTTGTCATCATTTAAATCTTCCAAAAAATTAACCATTTTCTTAAAATCTTTACTTTTCAAATTTTAGTGTTTATTTAATTCACAGAATTATTAATTTTTTATCAATCACATAGCATGAATGTGTTTAGCTACTTTTTTTATTATAGATTAAAGGTTTTCTTTCTCAAATTCTGACCCTTTTTTTTTTGTTAAGGAAAAATATGTTTTATTAATCTGCTGGTAACACTTGATAGATAATCTTTTAGATCAGAAAAATGTAACCATTATTACTGAAACTATTATTTACTGTGTTAGAGAATGGAGACTGTTAGCAACCACATTTTTCAAATTCATTCAGTTAAGTGCCATACGAGATACACATTTGGACGATCATGTCTTGAAAGAAACATAACTGACTGGGCAGAAGATTTTTGCCACAGTAGGTTGCCATTACTTTCTGCAGTGGACTGGTTGTCAACCAAGGCTATAGAAGCCACTCTGTTCTGTTATTTAACCAATAGCTGGAAGGAGAAGTGATGGATTAATACCTTTCTCAAGGTACATAAGTGAATGCAACATACATCTGTGTTGTGGTGCAGTGGATTTCAAATGATTAACCTATAAACATGCGAGAATCATCCCTCAAGACTATGCTATACTTAAACTGAGCACAAGACAGTTCCTTAATTTGTATGTTGGTTTTCTGGAGTTACATGCATGTTCATGATATGATTCAAGATGTTTTGAAGTTCATGTACTTAATTTACAGCAGTCAGGAATGTGAGAATGTCAAGATGCAACAGGCCAAAGGCAACAATCAGTGTGCCTGCCTGAAGATGGCATAATTAGCTAAAGTTCAACAGACCTGGACTTATATATAAGACAAGATTTTCCAGTTTGAAAAAGAAGACAAAGCTAGAGGACTCAAAAAGACCACAAGGAAGACAACTCCAACTGTCTCTTCCTTGTATGTGCACTTTCTTCTGACTATCCTCTACATACAATTGTCACTGAATAAGCAGAATAAGTTAATATTTGTATGTATATACAGTGGAACCTGCCATGTGCAACCCTCTTTGTCAGTGACCACCTGTTGTTAATGACCGTTTTTCTATGCACAGACAGTTTGCTAATGTTAATTAACCCTCAGTGAGCAATCACCTCCAGAAAACAATCGGGAACTAGCATCAACAAGTGAAAATCATTGATCAAGCAACTGCTTAAAAAAAAATTCTATTTTGGTTGCACACTGCAAACTTCTAAATTAGGAGAAACTAAATGAGTAATCTATTTCATTTTGCTTTGATCTAAGCCAGAAACACTTCCTCATTGTTTTGTTAGTGTAGTGTTATATCAAACTGTTATTTCTTGTTAAAATGTACATTGCTTGAATTCACCTCACGGTATAGCATTTGACATATTCAAGAGATTTATAGCAGTCTCTGTATTGACTTGGATAAATTCAGGAATGGGGAAAATCACAATTATGTCCCTTTCTTAAATGTCTATCGCTTTCATTCCTTTTTTTTTGTGTGTATCTCTCTACTACTCTATTTCTATCTGGGTATATCTATCTCTATCTCTCTGTTTCTCTACCCCCACCCATGATCCGCTGTCAGGTTTTTGTATGTTTTGTTTAGTTTATTTTTTTCCATGTATTATCACAGATTCTCTTTTGCTATCACTCACTTCTAAGAAAAAAAATGAAACAGTATACGTTGCCAATTTTTCTAATCTACATATTTTAGTACAGGCATGAAAAGGAAAGCAATAACTGACTTTTTTAAAGTTCACATAATAAATATTTTTAAAGTTCACATAATAAATATTTTTTGTGAATAAATATTTTAGTTTCTTGTTGACTGTTGTAAATATGTTTTTAGAATTTTAAAATGAATTATGCTGAATAAATTTCTTTAAAGTTAGACCATCTTCTTATGTTTTTATTAATTTATTACCAGATTACATGGTAAAATTCTAATATGTACATTCTGGTGAGTAGAATATATGCACCTGGCGTAAATAGGTCATGACTATGTGCTTTAGTGAGCGACCACCTGCCTTATGAGACCAGTTTTTGATGGCAGTATGAGTGGTCGCATACGACAGGTTCCACTGTATATATACATTATTTGTGTTGGTAGTTGATGTCAAGGAGATTGTGTTTCAGTAGCAACAGCAGCAGGAGTATATACCAAACGCAAGTGATATATAACATTATGACAGTCTGTTGACTGTTGGTGTGTTGATGACCATTTGGCAATCATTAATGTGTTGGCAATCATTTAGTGACCATTGGCAAACATGTACGAATACTTCATTTTTGCTACAGTGAATTTATGATACATTGCCTACTATATGATAGTCATATGGTACCCTCAACAATAAATCAAATATTTTTCCATTTTCCAATGTTTTTTCTCCAACAGCTAAAATATGTTCCTCGGTGTGTGCATATTGACTAAAGTACCTGTGTCTGTTGCTGAAATTTCCATGGTACAAAATGAGGAAGGAGGGCTTGGAAAATTTGATATCTAAAGGACAGACTAAAAGAAAGAGGGACAGATGAAAACTGCAGATAATGTTCTTGGTGAGCTTGAGTAAATGGATAGTAGAACAGGGTTTAGAGGAAATAGCAAAAAGACAAAACTTATTAAGAATTACAGAAGACAGGAAGATGTGGAGGCCAATGATCGACTATGTCCTGGAGTAGAGAGACTAAACTATCGCCCGGTTCACACTCCACCCACATCTATTGAACAGGTGAAGAGGCGCATCCCTTGTTTCCTGTTTAGGATGCGGTTTCCAGTTTTCTCTTTTCCAATCTTTTCACTTTTATTTTTTTTTCCAATTGGAGTAGATAGACTAAACTATCGCCCGGTTCACACTCCACCCACGTCTACTGAACAGGTGAAGAGGCGCATCCCTTGTTCCCTGTTTAGGATGTGGTTTCCAGCTTTCTCTTTTCCATTCTTTTTACCCTTACGTAGCCCCCTGCGCATCAGTGGCGTTATCGCCTTGCTTGGGGTGATATGATTAAAAAAAAAAAATGTCCTGAAGGGAAGCTGCAAATAAAAAAAAGAATAGCATATTTTGCATGGACCTAAGATGTTTGATTCAATGAACACAACTGAGGTTGTTGGTCAAAGATTTCTAAAAGCTATAATTAAGTTCTCAGTAATAACTGACAATATTTAAATATTTAACACTCTATTTACAGTGTTTAGACTGTTGCTCTCATCTTTATTGTCATATTCATAACATTTCGACTGTTGAATTCTCCAACCTTCTTCAGGTGACTGGAATTTTGAAGTGAACTCATTATTTTGATCACTGAGATAGATTGTTCACATTTCATGAGTCAAGCCACTTTCAGATGTCTTTTTATCTCCATTTAACTCAACTCTCTAAAGCTGTAACATCATGGGGAAATAGAAAACAGGCATAGCTGACCATATATGGAGGAGGAAAATAGATCACAATCCCCTGTGGGATGAAGTTGAAATAATAGATGAAGAACACCACTTGAAGATAAAAAAAAAACTTAAGGAATCAGTGCATATGCTGAGCCACAAAAATCTCTAAAGCCAGCAAAGCATAGAAATGAATATAACGAATAATACGGAATGCTAAACAAAATCAATTACTAACACCAAGGTTGTATTATAAAAAAGGGTGAAAAAGGGTCACAGTAGTGGTGAACAAAAAACTTAGAGAGTTGAATTAAATGAAAATAACTCAGACATCCGGAAGTGGCATGACTTATGGAATAAGAACAATTTATCTTAGTGATTGAAATAAAGGGTTTGATTCAAAATTCCAGTTACCTAAAGACAGTCAGAGTGTACAATGGTCAAAACATCATCAATATGACAATAAAGATGAGGACAACAGTTCAGGGTCAACATCATTTTTTAAAAAAATAAAACAAACTCTATTATCAGTTTCCCTACAGCCTTTAGCATTCTGCATTATTTAAAAGCTGTATTTCCCTTTTCACTTAAATATAGCAGCTTTCAAAATTTAAACACCATCATTCTGCAGTCACTGTCGACTGAAGTCAAAACTTTCTAATCAAAGAATTAAGTCAGCTACAGACAAACTCAGGGTTACTTAGAAGATTATTTTTTCATGTTAATTCATAAACTGAAATGATTCTTTGTCTTTTTTTTTATCAAAGTAATTAGTTGAAGTGATTTTGGTTGGGTATCTCAATGAAGAAGGATGAAAAATTTAGCAGCACTGGAATCAAATACTAGAACGTGATGAGCAGGACATGCACAAGACTTTCAAATGGG
>JBBBDQ010000651.1:2725000-2822500 GCA_037127315.1 Ascarosepion bandense | reverse complement strand
AATTGATGTTGTGTGAGATAGCAGAGGAGTTGAACATATCAGAAGGCAGTGAAATTTTGCATGAACATTTGTCAATAAGAAAGCTGTGTTCAAAGTGGGTACCACGTTTGCTCATACTTGATAAAAAATAACAACACGCTGACAATTTACAGCATTGTTTGCAACTGTTTCAATGCAACAAGAACGAGTTTTCGCATTAAAAATGTGACAATGGATGAAACATGTATCCACCACTTTACTTCGGAGTCAAATCAGCAGTCAGCTGAGTAGACAGCTACAGGTGAAAGCCATCTAAAGTGACCAAAAGTACAAACATCAGCAGGCAAGGTTTTGGTCTTTGTATATTGGGATGCACAAGTTATTTTGTTCATTGATTACCTTGAGAAAAGAAGAATTATCAATGGCAAATATTATATAGCATTATTGGTGGATTTGAAGGAAGAAATTGCCAAAAAACGGCCACAAATAAAGAAAAAAAATAATCTTTCACCAAGACAATGCACCATGTCACAAGTCGATCACAATGATGGCAAAACTACATGAATTGCACTTCAAATTGCTCCCACATCCACCTTATTCTCCAGAGCTGGCTCCCAGCAACTACTGGCTGTTTGCAGACCTCAAAAGAAGGCTCTGGGGGAAGAGATTTGGCTTCAGTGAAGAAGTGATGTCGGAAACTGAGGCGTATTTTGAGGCCAAAGATAAATTGTTCTACAAAAAAGGCATTGAATTGATAGAGAAGTATTGGAATCAGTGTATCATCCTAAAAGGAAATTACACTGATGAATAAAGTTGAATTTTGCTGAAAAGTTGTTGTTTTATTAGTTAGGCCTAGGATTTATACAGGATTAATGTGAAGAAGTTTGTCTCATAACTGAGTAAAGTCATGCCGACTTCCAAACCAGGGCTCTTCAGGGCTTTTTTTCAAACTGCTGTTGTGTCTTGGTTTTATTCTTATTTATATGGAGCTTGGTGTTATTTGATATTTTTGTATTTGAGTGGTTCTACAGATGGTTGTTTGCCTTTGACAAAAAAGTCCAGAAATATCAAATTACACCAAGCTCTATTTTCAATGTAATGAATTATATATATATATATATATTTTAAATAGGGTGGCATTTCTAAAATCAAAGTTATAGGCAGTTTGTTCCTATATAATAGAGCAAGTTTAAAAGGTTGTCTCAATGTAAATCACTTCTATGCATATAGATACAAGCTTTTAGATTCAGAGATGTCTCACCAAGCACTTTATTTGATAAATCCCAGCACCCAAAAGTTGTTTGGGGTTCATTTCTCTTCCTTTTAATATGTCTAATTGTCTTGGAGGTGATGGTAAAGACACTATTATTAGGAATAACTAATTTATTTTCGAATTTTGTAGATAGAGTATTTGATGGTAGGGTTATTAATTTTGTGTTGTTAATGTTAGAAATGCTGTAGCTTTTCTAACATCAACAATACAAAATTAATAATCCTCTCCTCTAACAAACACATTGGTAAAGAAAAGTTTTCTATTTGTCTTTTTTTCATAAGTATAAATGTATATTTGCCATCTCTTATCTTTTTAAATGCCATGTCAATTGCCATCTTTTATCTCTTTGACTCGCATCCTTTCCTTGACAACCTTTGTATCATGTTTTTCTCCCTTTCCACTCTCTCATGTAGCTATCTTCATACCAGTGTTCTCATCCATTCTCTGCATCCTCTGTAATTTGTTCCTCTTTCTCATCACTCACCTCTTATGTAATCCCCTGAGCACCAGTGGCAATACAGCTTTCCTTGGGGTGAAATGATTATGAAAAAATATATATATAAATACAGAACCCCTGTTTGTTGAGAGACTGACTTCTTGTCAATTCTATTTATGATATATTTTGTTGTTGAGGGTACAAGTTGATATTTTCTGGGGAATAAGGGGTAGCATCAAACAGTAACACTATCTTCTATGTAGACATAAGGTTGATATTATATAAAATAATACTCCTGCACTATGATCTTTTATACAGTATAAATGTATATGAGTATGTGATGAAAAGTTTTCAGCCTTACCAACAAGTACTTCCCACAAAAATTCTGCTTTGGTATTGATCAAGATTTTAAAAAGTGAGTTGGCTTATGAACTTTTCAGCCTCCACTAAAAGTGTAAATGATTTGATGATCTAGGGTGACCAATTTACCTCCAATTACTAGGGTGACCAATTTACCTCCAATTACTAGGGTGACCAATTTACCTCCAGTTACTAGGGTGACCAATTTACCTCCAATTATATACACACATTTCCTTTATTCAGCAAATAAAGCTATTGGACCAATATATTGGCACATTTTCTTGATCAAAAATATATTGAAAGGAAATTTTAAAAGATATGGAAAATGTGTTTACATTGCAATGATGTTATTCTAAATATGCTGGTAAGAAAAAATTGTTCAATATCAAAATAAAAGGTAAATAAAGCTGCAGTTTGTATCCCTCTTGGAAAACTTAATAGAAAAGCAGATAATTAGTTTTCTCATTGGAACCAAAACCTAAAGGTATAATGTATTTATTTCAAAATTTTGGGGATGGTATCTGAGAGGAACTAATCCTGTAATCAAACTTGTGTAAATTGTATCCTGCTTTAATACAACCAATGCAAAGTTATTCTGGACTTTATCTTACCAAAAATAACATAAAAACACAGTTGCCATATTGAGCAACAAATACCGAATTGGGCTAGATTTGAAATCCCATTATGAGTAAATTTCGACTTGACTTTTTTTATTGGTAGCCAAATTAACCCAGCTAGTTTTAAAATTAACCTAAGAAAATTGCAAGTAAAAATATGTAGTGGAAATGAAATATAGAATCAGTTCTGAAACACTACCTGCCCCATTGGTCAAAGAGATGATATCTAGTGTGCTGGCTCTGTCAAAAGAGAAAAACTGACTGCCATGTCAGATGAAAGCTAGTACAAACCCTGGGACATCTGGGCATGAAGAGATAAGATATCTTCTAGCTCCCCAATCAAATAGTTGGGACAGTGAGGTGAGCAATGTAAGTTATGCAAATTATTTGTTTTGTAAGCCAACTGCTAATGTTTTGGACTCAATAAAAGCATGCACATTTTCTGTGAAGAGGCAGTGGGTTGTGTTAGCATATAACATGATTGCCATGCAATTCTGAGGATTTCTATCTAAGTTAAAGTAAGAATGTTACTTAACATCACCTGAAAATTATTTGTCTTTGTTTGTATTTCCAGGTGTCTTTTTCCGTTATGTGTGATGTTCCTATGTAGAAGTCCTGTTCATGTCCTGCTTGTCTTAGTCTCATATTCGGCTTTTTTCACATGTTTTCAGTGATGCTAATTTTTATGCTCCTCCTGAGCTGTGAGATACCTATTTATTGTAGATGTTAAACCAATAAGAAGAAAATCATCAAAAACTTAGTTGTTCTGAACTTTCGAAAATTGTCAAGTCTGGAAAATCTGTCAGCAAATATGTTTTCTAGAGTGAAGAAATGTATGTAATCTACAAAATCAGAAATTAGAGAATTTCTTCATCACTTGGTTGTATGAATTGTTAAATGAAATACTGATGATATACAAGTAAGGGTGCTTGATTGGACTGCAAATAGCAATTGAAAGCCCAACCTGACTAAATTTTGAATTGATTTTGCTTTTATTAGTAACCTAGGTTAGTAGTGGCTATTGTGGAACTCTAAAAATGGTGGGGGACCTCTTAGGGGCTAAAACTTTTCTAAGGAGGAGGGGAGGCAAACTCAGCAGCATCTTCATTTTCATACAACACCACTATCGTATACACAATTTAGGAATGAGTGTGAGTATCAGTATGTTATTTCATTAAATGGAATAACTTTTCATTCATAGTAGTGGAGTTCTAATCTATTCTTGCCCTCTTTTCCACTCTCAAGCTGTTAGAACACAAGAGAGGTTAATTTCAAAACAAAATCAAAGGGTTAATATTAATGTCAGTATAAGTAGAACAGTGTGGTTTGTCTGCTCTGATGTTTTTCTCTACAAAACTTTTTTGAAGTACAAAAATTAAATGCAAGAAAAAAATTGAGAACATTATGTCTAATTACTTTCTTACTTCAGATATGAAAATATGACTATTAAGTCTCTTTCCCTCCCTAACAACATTCTATCTGTCTGGTTGCTTTATTTTGTTTGTTTTCTTTTAAACTGGTTTCTGTATGTGCCCATAAAAAGCTAAATGAAAAAGAAAATGCAGAAGGAAAAGTGCTGAAGATCATAAATTATCAAAACCAGAGACTGATCAGTTTCATAAATTTTTGCAACTTATAAAAGTGGAGAAGTGCCAACTGAGGGTCCAGTCAAAATTCTGGGTGGGGGACTTGGTCCCTTCTAGACTCACCATAGAATCACCACTGTAGATTAGCACAGCCTCTTTTAAAAGTGAACTCAAAAAGTCTCATGTGGTAAAATTCAAAGTTTATTAGTGTTGTGGAGTTGTGGCGAAACTTTGCCACAAATTTGTAGTGACCAGTTTGTGCTGAAAGTAAGACATGGAAACAAGAAGGTAGGTTCAAAACAGTGTATTAGTATGACAAGAAACAAGAAATTTAAAAGAAGTGTTAATAATAAGTATTGTAGAAATAAGTAAATCCGAAGGTATCATTACGCTGCCTGACTAGTAGCTGTCGTTAGCTGCTGTACTTGACTGCTCGTAACTACTCACAGGAAGTTACACAGGTAATCTATAAGTAGCAAGAGGACAAGTCTTTTTCTTGTAGGGGGGCACCATAAAAATTAGTGATGTTTTCAAAATTAGCCCTGTCCATCAACCCTTTTCTAAAGGAATTAACACGCTAACATACTAACTTGCATTCATTCTTTCAAACACTCTTCCCATCTACCCAACCCTCAGCCTCGGTACCCTTACCCATCTATCACCCTCCTTCTGACATTTCCTATATCTAACCACTCTTTCTCTTTACCTTCCCCGATATAACCCCTTGCACAATAGTGGCAATGGTATGTCTTGCTTGGGGTGAAATGATTAAAAAAAAAAAAAACTTGAATTCAGATTTCAGTATTAGAAAATATTTAATGATTTAATTTTCAAGAATTTATTATAATTTTATAATTCATATTTCAGATGGACCTTATTTTGTATATCTGTTGTGACAAATGTGTACTTTTTGTGTCATTCATCAGTGTTCAGACCTACATAAAAGCCTATATTTTGAATGCATATATTCAGAGCAGGCTTTCTCCTCACTAGGGAGATTGGTACATTTTCTTTTCAATTATTTCACCCCAAAGCAAAACTACAAAGTCACTAAGAAAAAGAGAAACATTATTAAGGAGAAAGAACAATAAAAGACAAGGAATAAACAAAACAGAAGATGACGAATGGCGTTGCATTTAAATTTTTGAAGGAGAAAGAACATTAAACTTGACTAGAAAGCAAGAAGCCAGAAGAGGGTTTAAAAAGTCAGAAGTTCAAGAAAAACAGCATAAAACTTATGGTGAAATGAAGCCATTTTAGTTTAAATTCATAGAGACTAGATATTACACTGTTTATTTTTACCACATAACTTATGGCTATATATTGTACAGGGTATGGCAGAAACACTGTCCACATAAACCTCCCAGAGATACCGCCAATGTAATGGTAAAACATTAATGATAATGATGTGAGTGGCATTTGTGCTGCACTAAGCCTACTGGTCACATCCTATATCTCACAAATTACATTTAAAAAAATATTTTTCCAATTGGAGTAAATAGACTAAACTATCGCTCGGTTCGCACTCCACCCATGTCTATTGAACAGGTGAAGAAGCTCATCTCTTGTTCCCTGTTTAGGATGTGGTTTCTGGCTTTCTCTTTTCCAATCTTTTTACTCTTACGTAGCCCCCTGTGCATCAGTGGCGTTATCGCCTTGCTCGGGGTGATATGATTAAAAAAAAAAAAAAATCATGCTTTCTAAGATATTATTTTATTTTTACTTTTTATAATCATTTCATCCCAAGCAAGGCAGGACTGCCAACTGGTGTGCAGGGGGTTACAGCGAGAGAAAAACAGGGTACAGGGAGGGGATACCAAAAATAAAGAAGGAATTTAGGGAGGTAGGAGATGTTAATTGGCATTGCATTTTAACTTTTGAAGATTGTAGCTATCAGGATTCGATATTATTGGCCACAATCTCAACAATATCAGATACGCAGATGACACAGTGCTGATAGCAGACACAGAAAGGAAAAGGCAAGACCTTCTACAGAAATTAACAAAAGAAAGTGAAAAGAAAGGACTGAGCATAAACCTCAAAAAAACTGAATGTATGGTCATCAGCAAAAAGAGGAGACCAATATGCCAACTGCAAATCAGAGAATCTAAAATAAAACAAGTAAAAAAATTCAAATACCTGGGAAGTGTTCTGACAGAGAATAGAAAGTGTGACATAGAGATCCAAAGACACATTGGCATGGCCAAAGACACATTTCAGAAGCTAACCAGAGTACTGAAAGACAGGAAAATTTCATTAGAAACAAAGAAAAGAGTGTTGGATTGCTATGTGATGTCTGTCCTTCTGTATGAAAGGGAATGTTGGATGATCTGCTCAAGGATGAAGGAGAGGCTTGAGGCAGCAGAAATGTTGTTTTACAGAAGGATACTGAGGATACCATGAACAGAGCATGTCTGCAATGATGAGGTGATGGAAAGGATGCAAACAAGAAGAAAACTGATAATAAATATCAGGAATAAACAAATGAGGTTCCTGGGACATGTAATTAGAAATGAAGGCTTGGAGAACTTGATACTCACAAGTTGGATAAATGGAAGGAGAGACAGGGGAAAGCATTGTAAGACATACTTGTTAGGTCTGGGCAAATGATTGACAGAGTGGGGCTTAGAAAAGATACCAAGAGAAAAATTATTGAGAGCAACAAGAGACAAAGGCAAGTGGAAGTCCATGATTGCCTATGTCCTGAAGAGACACAGTACATTAAGAAGAAGAAGCTATCAGGGAAGTAAGTATATGGAAAGAAGTTCCACAGATGGGATGGGTTAAAAAAAGAACTAGAGTAGAAGTAGTGGCAACATTTAACTATTTTGATGGTAAAAAGGTGGGAGCTAGTTGCCTATCTAATAACACAAGAATAGTTCATGTTGTCACAACACCAGGGAAATAAGCTTATCAGAGCAGACGCCGGGAAAATTTTAATTGATCTATGAAGATACAACACAAATAATCATGAAAATGTTATTTAAATTGTAGCACATTAACTATGCCAGAAACTTCCATTATTAACAGTTAAGATACAATAATATAATGATAGAAATTCCAATTATCTGCTATGAATTGATTTAATTATTGCATTTTTTGTACAAAGATAGCAATACATTACTGAAATCATTTTTAATTTTCATGTTTATTGAGCATATAAGATTAACAAATTTATTAGTGGTCACATGATAAAAATGGGTGCATTTAAATCAATGAAAATGTCCCTTGGCAACTCTAAATAATATTTTCCACTTTATTTAAAAATATTTCTTTCCATGAATATATTAAAAATTATTTTTGATGAGCTACTAACTCTTCTTTTCTGAGCTACACACTAACATTCACTCTCATCCAGTGGAACCCCTGTTGTTTCTATCAATGAGATTCTTTGTTTGGGAGAATTCACATTACCCTCTTTTATTTGTTTATTTATTTACAGTATTTGTACTTGAACTTTGTCTGCATGCAATGATTCTGGTAACCATAGCAACAACTCCATCCCACAGTGTTTATGGTAAACACCTTTCTTGGACATTTCTATTTCAAATCTCTACTTTCTTTGCAATAGTTTGCATATTAATGTGAACGTTTCTTCTTTGACTTGCCTAAAAAAATAAATTTGTTTTTGTGATATTTTTTCCCCTCAAAATCTTCCCATTTTTTTCTTTTTCAGTTTATTTTTATATTTTCTTCCTTTTCTGACATTACTCTCTGAGAAACAATTCTTCCTTTGCCAAAAATGGGAATTGTTTTTTTTTTTCCATTACGTGTTTTTCTTCTTAAATGATGATTCCACACATTTTTTTTTATTAATAACTTTGCTGTTTTTCCACTTTTTATGACCAGGATTTTTGGCCAATATATTCTGTATGGAATAATGAAAATATTTCACAGAAGAACCTCAGACAACTTAAAGTCTGACAATTATAGTTCTTTAATGGCTTGAAGAATTTTGCTTGTCTTTTGTTGTTATTGATATTTCAGTGGCTTCTTAAATCATTTTACCATCCCACATTTCTTACTCTTTCTTTCAATCTGTAGATATGTGTACATATTTAGGTACATATTTTTGTGCTCTCATTTAACCACCATAGAGAAACTTTTATGCATGCCTTCAGCATGGCTGATTTTAGGCTCCTGGAGAGCAATATACTGCACCTTCTTAGTCTCACGTTTTCAACTGACATCAACTAGAGTGACTACATGAAATCCATAACTGTGACTACTGCAAGGAAAATTCGTTCACAAAATTTTTCTTATTAAATTACATCTTGCACATTTAAAAATCTATCATTCACCCATGTATTGAATACTGCCGCAATATCTGGTCTCCAGTTATTCATGTCAAAGTTCTTGACAAAACCCAAAGAAGGATCTGTAATGTAATCTATCCTGATTTAGCATCTTGAATTTAGTCCTTTACTCACTGATATGACTTCTCTCTATTTTTTCTACAAATATTTTCATGGCAACTGCTCTGATGGGCTTTTTTCTTGTGTCTTGACTTGACTACAACTAGATTGGCATGTTGGTCCCATCATTTTACTGTTGAAATAGTTGAATGCAACTGCTACTTCTACTCTAATAGTTTCTTTTCTTGCATTTCCAGCATGTCAAACTTGCTTCCATTGACTTGCAACCTTGATAAACATAATTTTCAAAAATTTAAATGAAACATCAATAGCCATCTTCTACCTTCTTGAATCTTGTTCATTTTCTCTCCTTTTCTCAATCCTCCCTATACACAATCTTTTTCTCACTTTCACTCTCTGTATCTCACTGCATAGTAGTGGCATTCCCTCTTTGTTTAGGACAAAATGATTTAAAATATAGTGACCCCACTTCTTACATTTTTGTTATTGTAGTCTGAAGATTGTGAGAGCTTGAAACTCTGGTAACTGCTCTTTGATAGAAGTTGTGAAGCAATTTGTCACTCTATGTAATCTAGTCTTAGAGCACCTTTCTTTACTGAGTAGCTAGGGATCTATTTTTAGGTTTTTTTCTTCTTTCTATCCTTGTTTGAAATTTTCTCTTTATTAAGGTGTTAGATCCTCTGGCAAGCTGTCTATTACAATAAGAGATTTTTTTCTTTGATAGTGTATATATATATATATATATATATATATATATATATGTTTTTCTTTATATATATATATATATATATATATATATATATATAAAGAAAAACATATTTAGGATCCACAAAAGATATTTTTAAAAACAGATGGAATAATCACAAGTCTACATTCAAGTTGGGAAACCTTAAAAATTGTACTAAACTGGTTAATCGTGTGTGAAATTTGAAACAAAAAATGGGTAAAAATCCTGATATAACATCGAGTATATTTAAAAAAGCCAAACCTTACATTGGTGGTGATATCTGCAAATTGTGCCAAGAAGAAAAGTTAGCCATTATATTATTTCCAGGACCAAAAAAATTACTAAATGAAAGATCAGAAATAATGTCCAGATGTTCCTGTTTGCTGTTTGTTCCTGTTTAACGGCCTATCAATATCTAAAGGGTCATTTAAGGCAGGAAACATATTTTTATTTTAAATCATTTTTTTTTCATTCAAAAAAGTTTTGTTGGTAAATACTTTCATAGCATTTTGACCCCGGTTTGGGGTTTAACTATTTACCCATAGCTGAGACCCTAACAGGTGGGAACAACAGCAATTAAGAGGTGGTTCCATGCTCCTCACAACTTCTCAAACAGAGGCCTTGCTGCCGGATGCAGTTTACGGTCATAGCCAGAACCAATGTCCAGATGTAATCACACCAAAAAATACATTTTAGAATCATATAAACTTGCATGAAATTGTTTAAGATCCTTAAGTAACTCCTCCCTAATTTTGAAATTTCAGTTATTTTAAACTTCCAGTCGCGTGTTTGTAAAAACTCTGTTGTACATTTGAAAATGTTGGAAAGTCAGTTATTAAAAATTGCCTGAAGATACTGAAAGGTTGAAACTTAGGTTGTGGAAATAACCGGTTTCCAAATGAAAAATATTCGAATGCTCTACATTATTACTCATCACTTTTTTCATACAACTATTTACTGGTTTGATTTAATTATGACCAAATACTGATTAACAATAATTATATATATGCATGTGTGTGTGTGTGTTATTTAAAGAAATTTCATTTATGTAACTTACCTTTGACTTTTCTACAGGATACACCAAAAATACAAGACATTAGCTAAATGAAGATACCATTGTCACCATTGACTTATTGAATATGTGACAGATATTTTAGGGAGGTATATATGGAAGGTATTTTTGCCACACCCTATATAATTACTTTCATGGTAAATGTTCAGATGAAATCTTCTCTATGGCTTGTATTCCCTGTAAATATTCATTAGGGTTTCATGTTTAAAGGTTATTATTTTTATTCCCCACCCCAGACAAATTGTATATGTGGGAACTAGTTAAGAATACAGAGACTTTGAGGTATTATGGTGACTGTAATAAAAATGCTAAGTAAGAAAGTGTTGTTGTGATGTAAGGGATACTGTCATATGTGTGGGTCAGTAATTGTGTCTGGCTAAGTTTAAGATAAGACAGATTGAATACCAGCCTTCCCTCATCTCTCCTTTTGGCCTTGTACCACATCTCGGTATTTTATAAAAAAATAACACTCTCTTCTTTGGTAGCTAGACTCTTTGAATTTAAGTGCAGTACTAGGTTAGCGGCAAGGTCTTACCATTTTCCAGTTGAAATGGCTAGATGTAACTGTAAGTTCTATGCTGACAGTATCTTCTCTCATGCTTCTCACTTGTGCAACTCTCTTCTGGCTTCTTGATTTCCAGTCAATATTGATTTTCAAAAATGTAAATGAAATGTCATTTGTTATCTTCTGTCTTCTTAATTTTTGTTCTTTTATTGTTATTGCTTCTTGATAATGTTTTCTTTTTCTTATTTTCTTTTTCTTATTTTCTTTTGTGCTCAGTAACCTCCTGCATCTTAGCAGTTTTGTTTTCTTCCTGAAGGAGAAATGATTTAAAAAAAAAAAAAAAGGAAAGCTTTGAACGAGATTTGAACTTATATATGCACTATTGAACTTATATATGCACTAGTCTAAAAAGACTAACGGACTAAAAATTTTAATCTGTCCAGCTCTTCATTGTCATATTCACGAAATTTCATCTGTTTTATGCTCCAGTCTTTTTCAGGATATACATGTATCACCTGAAGAAGGCCTGAATCTAAAACAGCTGAAACAGCAGTGTAAATAATGACAATAAAGATGAGAACAACAGTCTGAACAATAAGAATTTAAATGTTGTACTCAATTTTTATTGAAATTTCTCATTTATCTTGTGCATGTAATATTTATTATGACTAAAATGCTAAAATAATTAACTTGGTAAAATCCAAAGACTCTCACTGATGCCAGTCTTAAACATATTCTCTGTGTGGAGAATATATTTGGCACAGCATTTCTGACCTTTAAAAACCATTTAGCTTCCATAAAATATTCTTCCATGTCATGTATAATAAACTGAGAAAAGCAAATCATAAGACAATGTCCTTTCTTTATTGTCATTAGCAGGGAGAAAGAGAAAGCAAGAGAAAGTGGCTTGTTTAGATTGTCATAAAACAGCCTGAAAATATGTTTATTTATCTTCCAAATGTTTTATTGCTCTGTTTTATTTATGAAATTGCCTTGGGTACCTGCAATAAATACAGCAAATATATGAACAACAGACCCTTTTATTTTTTATGCTTTCTTTTTACTTCCTTCTTCATTCCTCTCTCTCTCTCTCTCTCTCTCTGTCTCTCTCTCTCTTCATTCTCTGCTTCTTATCTGGTTCTCAATCTCTTTCTTGACTTCTCAGCTCTCTTTGTCTTCACTTTTCTTATGCTTTCTTTATCACTTTTCTTTTCTTTCTGCCCTTTCTGCTTCTTGTCTCTTTCTCTACCTCTTTTGGCCCATCTCCCCCTGGTTCTTAAATCTCTCTTAGAATCACACTCATTTCTCACTGTGATCTCTCTCTCCCTCTCTTTTTAAACCTTTACCTCCCATTCTCTTCACTTTTCAGCTCACTATAAGCATATCTGGGTGCTTGTTTTGGTGCAGTGGATATCAGCTCAGAATAAGAAATTGGAAAGCTGAGTTCAAGTTCCAGATGAATTTGTTGCATTCACATATGCGCAAATACCATTGGGAACAATATGAACCTATCACTTCTCCTTCCAGCTATGGATTAAATAGCAGGACAACCAGTCTACTGCAGAAAGTAATGGCAACCTATTCCTTTAGCGACATGATCACACAAGTGTGTATCATATATGGCACTTAACAAACATAGTTATTTCACTTTGCTCTCATTCTCTACCACTTTACTTTTTGTCTCTCACCTCCTCTCTCTCCCTCCCTCCCCCTCTCTCTCTCTCTCTCTATATATATATATATATATATATAAGATAAATTGTCATCTAAATTAGCAAAAATTAAAATAACACCAACATCTCATTTTAATATATATGTTTACCAAAATTACACAAAATTATCTTGAAATCTGAAAGAATAAATTTACTCAATAAAATTGCCATTGGCTTTACCACAGCCTCCAGACATCTTCAGAATTCCCTGCAATTCTTGTGGATGACCAACTTGTTTAAGTTCATGGAGGCTGACATAAACATTGCCTAGAGTTCATCTTTGGTGTTGCAGAGAGTTTTGTTGGTCATGGCTTCAAATCCTGCCAGAGGATGCATATTTTTCTAACAATCTATAAACTCAAAGGAGTTGTTTACAAAATGGAAGTTTTTTATACAGATGTACAGAGGGAAGTGTATGTAGGATGCACTTACTGGGATGATGGTACAATCATACATCAACATTTAAGCTAGAAAGCCTTAAAAATTGTACCAAACTAGCCAACTACGTGTGGAAGTTAAAAGAAAAAAATGGCAAAGATCCTTATCTGTTCAAGAGCCTCTGCTGTTTATCTCATTGTTCTCAACATGCTCCAAAGGAGAATCTGTAATGTCATAGGCCCTAACCTGGCAGCTTGACTCCAGCCACTGGCAGGATGTGGCTTCCTTTTGTCTCTTCTGCAAATATTTCCATGGCTTCTGCTCTGACAAACTTAGGTCACTGGTGCCCCTTTCACAAGAATTTACTTGTGCAACCAGACTGGTAAGAAGATCCCACCCATTCACAGTTAAATCAACCAAATGCAACTGACAATTCTACTCCAGCAGCTTCTTTTCTCGCACTTCCTGCTTGTGGAACTCCCTTCCATATACTTGCTTTCCTGACAGCTACAACCTACAGGAATTTAAATGCAATGTCAATTCCCATCTCTTATTCACTTGACTCCAGTCTTTTCTACTTTACCCCATGTATCCTGTTTTTTTTCTTTCTTTCTACCTTCACAACTGTATTCACATTCTCTTGCTCTCTCTCTTTCACATCCTGTAGCTGGTTCATCTTTCTATTCTCTCTCCTCCTGTCTAAAACTTTAACTCCCTAATGTAGCCCTCTGCACATCAGTGGTGGTACTTCTTTGCTTGGGGTGAAATGATAAAAAAAACTTAGAGTATGTTAAAGGGGCCAGACTTTGCAGTGGTGGTATGTCTGCAGATGGTGGCAAGAAGAGAAATTGGCTATGGTATCAATTCCAGGACAAAAACGAATGCTGAATGAGGGGTCCAAAATAATGTCTGGATGTATAGAATTTAGAAAACATATTTTGGGCTTGTACAAACACAGATGAAAGTGTTTGCAATATTATTTCAATAGTCTTGACTAACACCTCTCTTATTTTACACTTCCTATTATGCATTCAAAAAAGTATTGGATAATCAGTTAATATATAATGCCTGAAGATACCAAAAGGTTGAATCTAGGTAGCATAATCAGTTGTTCTTCCCAATTAGAATACTTAAATGGTTAATATTTGTTTTTCTTTAAATATGCATTGAGCATTTTTTGATACAACTGTTACTGGACTAATTTGACTCTGACCAGTAACTGGTTGAAACCTGGGTAGCAAATATATTGTGAACATTTCATTCTTTAATTAATATATATATATATATATGCACACACACACACACACACACACACACACACACACATATATATATATATTGTAATTTTGTTATTACAATTATTTATAAAAGCATTATATCACTACACAAAAATTTTGCATGTTTCAGCACAATACTGTTCTTCTTCAGGTGATATTTTAAAATAAATTGTGAAAATTATTTATTTAGAAAACAGAAGATGAATTTATAGTTATTTAGAAAATTAGGAAGTTGTAGTTGTAGTTTGCAGGTGTGTCAATATTGTTCAATCAAAAATGAGAATTATGAAGTTGAAGATTTGGGTCATGAAAGGCAACAGAGTAGACTGATGACATGGCATGACACTTTATAATTTTGTCTGGGTAAGATACATAGTGGAACCATACATTATTTAAATGGTTAGACAATAATTTTTAACAGCAGGTTGGATTTCAGGTTTTTTAAAAATTTGATTTTGTACTACTTCATGAGTTAAAGGGTCTGGAATATTTAGGTTAGAATTAAATAATTATGGTATACTAAGGTATGTTGTAGTTATGAAAACTAAATAAGTATTGTGTAGGTCATTTATTTTAGTCAAATAAGTTTTAATTTTTAAGTTATATTGCAGTATAAGTTATAAATGAACAATCGTAATTAATTAAATTTTAGAGAAAAATATATTTGATGTTTACATAAAACTGTCCATTCATCTCTATGATTCAATATTACTTTATTTTTAGAAAACCTTAAAATCTGCAGCTTTTCATTCAGGCGCAGAGGGCAGATGTCATAAAACAACATCAGATTCTTTGTTTTTTCCAGAATTTTTCATTTTACTTTGGGTTTTTTTTTGTATCTTTTAACTTCCAAAAATCTGCAGAAAGTTATATTTGGTTTTGGTATGCATTATTTTTGAAGGAAGTTAAATGCAATTACCAATGCTGCTTAAAAGTGTTCTTAGTAGATCCAATGTAAACTTTTTTAATAGTTGGGTTTTTATTTGATGTTACAGTATGCTGGTACACAATAAAATTTGTTAGACAACTATTTTCCAGTGGGTAGTTATTAGGATTTTGACAATTACATAAATTTGTATTATTGTTATTTTCATTATTTAAATAATTATTGTTACTTTGGTTTACATACTGATTTAAGATTTTATTATTATGTTTTTTAATAAATCTTTCTAGATTATTTGTACAACTACAACTTAATTTAAGGGTATTTTATTAAATTTTACATTATCATTAGAAAAATGTTTTTCAAATAAACTGAGGAACTTCAGCCCTAACTAAGTGTTAACCATTTGGTTAAAAGGGCGTGCATACCAAATGATTTTTCTATTTCTATTTTTCCTGTTATGGTCATATTTTTTTATGTGTTTGATAGCATGATTTTATAGCCTCTATTTCTTAGTGCATTATTATAAAAATCTCTATTTTTATAAAATACTTCTTCACTAGAAGAGTTTTTACTAATTCTATATTCTATGGAGGAGAGTGCATGTTTGATTATACCTGGGTGGGTAATTAGACTTTGGGTGGATGTATAATGGATATTTATAGGGTTTTATGTATGGTTAATAAGTATCATTTATTCAGTCCTGTGTTACATCAAGAAAATTTACTACTTTTACATTAATATTGATTATTACTTTTAGGTTTTGAATTCTCTATGGATTAGTTTTCTAATTTTAAGCTCAACTTTGTATTGAGCACTCTTTATAAAAGTAAATGCATGAATAGTGGGTTTTAATCTACCTGTTCTTTCATTTCCTTATAATATATATATATATATATATATATATCTTTGATTCTTGCTTCTCTCCCCTGTCTTTCTCCCTTCTCCCACTCTCTCTTGGTTTCTCTTTTCTCTATAGCTCTCACTTACTGTATCCTTAAATTTTTTAAGGTTCATGAAGAAACAAAACCTATTGTCTGTAGCATAGTTAGGTTGATGTGAAAATTCTAACAGCATTTAGAATTCATAATATATAGTTTTGTGGAAGAAATTATCTGTGAAGTCTAACTTCTTTATTTTTATTCGTTAAGAAATAATGATTGGTTTGTGATGATTGGATAAATTTTACTTTTATATGAGTGAAATTCAAATATTTTTAATTTTATGCATTTCTAATTTTTGCTTATATGTATTCTTAAAATTCACTTTAGATAGAATAAAATCTCACATGTAAAAGTAGAATTAAATGTGATATCTTTTTTTTTTTAATCATTTCACCCCAAGTAAGGCATTCCATTGCCACTATTGCGCATTTAAATTGCTGGAGATTGTAGCTTTCAGGGAAGCAAGTATATAGAAGGGAATCCCACAGACGGGAAGTGCGAGAAAAGAAGCTGTTAGAGTAAAAATTGTGGTTACATTTTATCTGTTTCACTGTAAAAGAGTGGGACCTAGTTGCTAATCTAGTATCTCTTGAAAATTCGTACCTAGGGAGCATCAGTGAACTAAGTTCATCGGAGCAGAAGCTGTGAAAGTATTTCTGACAACATTTTCAATTTCTTTAAATTTAAGTCACTTAAATATCCAAAGAAAAGCTTTTGATCTTATCAACAGTAGATTTGTGAAATGTTTGTTGAACTGTTACACTGAAATGGAGTAACTCTAAATTACTTCACTCTAACTAAACATGTGATTATTTTAATTATTTATTAATCAAGGCTTGTATTAGCTTCAAGTCTTGCTGTGCAAGATTGATGACAAAAAATCTCTAAAATGTTGCATTTGAAATTGTATATTCTTGTTTGATCCTCATTCTGATAATTTCTCTTGCAGTGCAAAATGTATTTCTGCTACTTTATATATATTAATTTTTTTGTTAAGTGGGAAGGAAATTACAAAGGTCAGACCATTTTTATTTATATCTCCCAGTTTGTTATTTCCAGTGATGAAAAAAAAAGCTTAATTTTTGTCAACAGAAATTGACTGAAAGGAAATAGTTTGTTAAGAGTTGTTTGTCATTAGGCTAGTTGCTAACCAAGGTGAGACAACCCAAACTGCTTTACTATTTTTCCATAACTGAGAAGAGAAGTGAATGCATACCTTTCTCAAGGCTTTACTGAGGTTTAAACTTCATTTGCTGAGTCTGTTTTCTATCCTAGTAACATTTATGCCACTGTGAATCTCCTAATACATTTAAAAAATACTGCCTGGTTATCCGTGACCATTACAAAGTATTTGCTCTGTCTTATCTTGCTACTAATATTGATTTTCTGTACTTATTTATCAGTTATATTTGTTATATAAATTCATGTCTTTATTTATGAGAGAGAGAGAGAAAACCAATGGCATATTAAATATCCATGTATACCCGTTATATAAGATGTGATGACTAAAATATTCTAAGTCATCATATTTTTATGCTTTTTTTATTTAGTTGACATGTGGGAACACAGTAAAGATTTCAAAAGTTACAGAATTTTGGACCACTCTTGTAGTTTTTTTTTTGGTGCTTATTATTAAATAGTTTTTGGATCTAGTACAGGAATCACCAGTACGTGGTCACAGCAACTGATAAAGATTTTATAACTTCTGCTTCATCTTATTCCTTTTTTTTTTTTTGTCACTTGCTCCAGTCAGATGGCAATGATAATATTAGCTACTATCCTATAAGAAAACATTTAGCATTCATTGACTAAGCAGCCATTATTGCTTTCAGTTGAAATTTATAAAATCTTTCTCTTAAAATACAGTAGTTGTTATCACTCTTTCCGGTATTGATACAGGGTTTCCTTCCAAACCTTCTATTTGAAGTGCTGTAGAATGTTAGCATTTTGATTATTTTCTTTTCTAATTACATGTGCCAACCATTTTAGTTTTTGCTGTCATTGACAGTCCCCTATTGATGTTGTTTCTGTTATTTGGTACAGTACTTTGTGATCCTGTAGTGCCAGTTCATCATGTTTGAAACATGATGATTGTTGTCAAGACTCTCAGACTTTACTTGCTCAAAACATTTTTTGACCATTGATTTTAGGAAGTGGTTATAAACAGTTAACAGTTTAGATTTTTCTGAATGAGTTTAGCACCAGGATTGATGCATATTAAACCCTGAATCTCCCTAACTGGCAGCAGGAGCAGGCCTGATTGGGGGTGGGGCTCACTCAACCATTTGTGACACTCACTATTTTATCAACATTTGCTTTTTTATGACATTTATATGTTACAAATTAAACTAAGCCTGACTGAATATTTAAGAATAAAAAGATTTTCTATGTCATTCTAGTTTTTTACTCTCCAAATTCGTGAATGGTATGTTTTGAAAAAAAAAACATATAAAATTCACTACTTTTTATTTATAATATTGACTGTGTTAAAATTATTCAACATTTTAACAAAAAAAATCTCAGATTGATATTAAACATTGCTTCAAACATTTATTTAACATGGAATGATCAATTATGGCATGTCTTTAATATGTATTTATACACATTGCATTTGTTTTCAATTTTTCTAGTTGAATTGTTGACCTATAGTGTATACTAGCAGTGTAGCTCAGCGTTGCTTGGGTGTAATGAAAGCTTTAAAACTAATCCATGGTCCTGGAGCTCAGACTCTTTGGACGTTGGCACGAAAGACTAAAAAGCAATAGTTGTTTCCAGTTAAAGCGAAACCATAGACTGAAAGAAAAATGGATGGATGTAAGTCAAATTTTGATCTCCTGGTATTGATATCAAAAAAGTTTTTTCATCGTAAACTGAATTTTAAAGGCTGAATAAGTCCTCTGAGTAAATGGTATCATGGCTGAGACTAAGAACTACAATTATACCTACTTAGAGCCAAACCCAAAGCAAAAACTAAAATAAAAGGGCTGAAAAAAATACAGACATACAGGCAGATAAACAGACACACACACAAACATCTTGCCTTTTACATATATATTATTGATTTTCTGCACTATTGTAAGAAGTGCAACCTTGAAACTTCTGAATATCGTTTCTTAAGTCTTTGTCTATGAGTGTATCAAATTTGATTAAAATCGGACCATTCCTTCTATAACCCGATTTTTTCGATTATCGATTTTCAATATTTATCTGGGGTACCTCGACACAAAACCTAGCTAAGAACACTCGCAGACGCTTATAGTACAACTGTGTATTCAGCCGTTTTGGAGTCTATAGGTAACAAACACACACACACACACACACACACGCAGACAAAGTTCCATTTATAAATAAGTTTAGATTTAGATAATCCATAGTACATAATTAAGTTACAATAGAATTTGTATCTTATGTGAAAAATATCATATTACAATTGCGATGTATTACAGTGTGGGACTGTATTATAAATTTGGCGGAAACCCACAAGACACTTGCACCAACCCTGTTTGGCATGGCATGCATGGCATCCATATGAAAGTCTTAATCTGATGCCATAAAAAAGTAGATCTATAAAAAGAAAACTACAACATGTATCAATTCACTATTTAGTCTTCTTTGAAGTAGTCTTTTTTCTAAACACTTTATCAACATCATTTCCATTGATGGGATCGTTCCTGGAACATCTTTATTCAAATAATGAATAGTTGACTGGTTGCATTCTCTAGTATTTTCTTGATGTCTTGAAATCTTATTCTTTCAAGCTGTATTTGATTTTTACTAAGAAGAAAAAGTTGCAAAGGGCGAGATTTGGGAAATATGGTGGTTGTTGGACCTAGGGAATGTTGTCCTTGGACAAACTGCTGCACAAAACATGATCACTGATGGGGATGCTATGGTGAGATGACCACACTTTCCTTCTAATCACTGCTGTAAACAAGGTGGGTGTGAGAACTTGTGTACATGCAACAGAGTTCAAGATCAAGCTGTGCCAAGTGGCATCACTCTGCATACTTTAACTCCATTAACCTTACCAATAGTTTTCATAATTTTTGATCAAACTTTATAAATTGTCAAAGAATGGTAATGAATATGCACATGTCTAGGTATGTATCCCTAGCTTTTTATCGTAAAAAGTATAATCATTAAGAATTCCTAGATTTATATAGAAGTTTTTCCAAAGTAACACCCTTTTTTTTTTCGCACACAGATGGATAGGACAATTTAGACCAATTGAGTGGCCACCATGATCACCAGATCTAACAACACCAGACTTTTTCTTGTTGGATGTATTGAAAGATCTTGTTTACAGACTGAAACTGTAAACAATTCCTGAATTAAAACCAAAAATTTCTGATAGATTATCTGAAATTAAAGTAGATATATGACAAAACATTTTTAGATGTGCTGTTGATAGTGTTCAGATATATATTGAACATGAAGGAGAGGCTTTTCAGCATGCTAAATAGTTTGTTAATCATAACAAATCACATTGTTTTGATGTGTCAATAGTTATAAATTTACTTAAACTGGTGTAATACCATTTTTAAGAATGTTATTTTTCCAGTGTTGTCCTTGAAAATATTTAGTGAACTGGTTGAAAGTGCTTGGAAATTAAAAAATTATGGAACATTTTTACACTCCTTTTCTCCAGTAAAAAGGAAATTTGTAAGAATACTGGAAAAATTAAATAAAAAATCAATAAATTTTTTTTTACCGAAACATAGGTATATAATGAATTATAAAAGAAAATAATTTAAAGTTTTACACTGATCCTGAAAACTTACTAAATGACTAAACTTCAGAATTAGTAATGGAATTTCCCCTTGATTGGGGTAAGAACTTTTCAGCAAACATATATCTACAGACATTGTATATACATGTCCAGCAACATCATTTTCAACTTGGCTAACATCAAAGTATTATTTAAAATTTCATCTGCACATCACTCTGGCTTATGGTCACATCACGTTCAAACAGAAGTTCCTGTATACTTGGTGAAATTAAGCCATGTGGAACCTGGTCAGTACTTAAATTGGTGACCACCTCAGAATATCTGGTACTGTAAACTTCTATGTGTAGGTGGCGTAATGGATAATGGCATGAAATTGTTAATTGGAGAGCTGAGTTCCAGTTTTAGTTGGCTTTGTTTTATTCACCCACATGCAAGTACCCTTAGAAAAGGTATGAATTCACCTCTTCACCCAGGCTATGGGTTAATTAATAAGACTTGTATTGCTAAGTTATTTTCATCTCAAAAATAAAGAAAAAAATTTTAATCTAAATATATTTAAATAATCTGCAAAAGGTTCATAAGGCTTAGAAAATCAATCAATGGGCATCATTGTACCCTTAGATATGAATCCACCTCTTCTCTCCTCAGTTATGGGTTAATCAGTAAGACTTGTATCACTAAATAATTTTTATCTCCAGAACAAAGAAAAGAAAATTAAATTTAAAAATATTTCTTGGCTTTAAATAATCTGCAAAGAGTTGTTAAGCTATAGAAACCAAATCAACCAATGAGTATCACTGTACGCCTTCATTGTTAACAAAAGCTTGGAATATTTAATTAGTATTATAATGTATTTTATCACAGATTAGTAATTTGAATGTTGTATTAACTTCTTGTCCACTATAACAACTCTTTTTAACTTGGATTACTCTACTTGTATTTTTTCTTTCATGAGGCATTAATTTTCGGTTTTAGGTATTGATAAAGGATTCTTTAAATCATTCTAAGAATGTCAGTGAAACAAGGATAATCCGTAATAAATGAAAATTGATCTCTTTTACTACCTTGAAATATTTTTGCTTAAGAAAAAGAATCAGTGCATAAATGATTTATTAAGATTTTTGGATGCAATTGTTGATCACTTTGTTCTTAATTTTATTTTCTCCCCTACTTGAAAATTTTATTTATCACTGCTGTCTTCCTTCAGATGAAATTACAGAGCATAGGTTAGATTTGTGGTTGGAAGAGAAAAAGAAATCTTGAAAGAAAGAGAGAAAATGTGTTTGTTAAAAAGGAGAAAGGATGATGAAATTGTAAGAGAAGTTAAATAATGGAAAAAAAACCTGCAGCTGGTAGAATGCAGTTAGAGAAATTAATAGAACTCAAAAGAAGGAGTGGAAATAGGAGAGAGATGAAAATAAAATAAATGGAGGCAAATAAAAGAAAGAAAATAAAAATGGAGTATAGGAGGAAGATAACCAGAGAGAATGAGCAGAAGAAAATGAAAAGAAATGGAAAGAGAAGAGGAGTAGAAGAAAAATAGGAGAGAATATTTACTGAAGAATGAAAATAGCCAAAAGAAAAAGAGAAAGAAAAATAAAGTAAATAGAATTTAAAAGAAATAGAAATTCTGATAACAAGAGAGAGCTTATATAAAGAGCTTGAAAAAATAATAAAGAGATATTTGAATAGAGGATGACAAAGATGAAGAAAGATAGATATTAAAATTTGTATAATTTTTTCATCCAATTTATCTTGTATCTGTTAGGCCTTGTATAAAGTTTTATTTATCAGGGCCCAAAATGTCCATCTTTAATTGAAGATTTACATTGGTTCTAACAGTAGAAATATTTTACTAAACACTAGGAAATCTTACCATCACTTCCCCCAACTGACTAAATCTCAACTTTCTAAGATTAGTGGTTAAAAATGACTTTCAGCAAGTGAGGCCTAAATCTCAACTTTCTAAGATTAGTGGTTAAAAATGACTTTCAGCAAGTGAGGCCTATGGGTTTTGGTAAACCTTATGGACTGGTACTACAAGATCATAAGTAAAATAACAGAAACCACATCACTTGAAGACTTTCAACAGCGGCAACAGTTAAAATAGATAGCGCAAGTCACACAAAGATAAAATAAATATAATCAAGATATAGATGTTTGATACTTTTTTTTACAATGGTGCCCATCCTGTACATCACTCAAGCACCACTTTTAGTACAGGGTTGTAGAGTTAGCAGCACAGTTTATGAGGATAAAAAGGTTATGAAAGAAGCCCCTCCCTCATCAATACTGGAATGAGTGACAACAGCTGTTGGACTTGAGAAACCTATTTTCCTGAAAAATTGTTTTAAGAGAGATTTTATAAATTTCAACCAACAGTAGTACTGGCTACTTGGTCAATGAATGCTAAATGTTTCCTTATAAGGAAACAGCTAGTATTATTGTTACCATTTAACTTTTTACCGACTCAGTTATTATTTTTTCTTTTTTTTTTTATTTTTCTTTTGTTTCTACAGACCATCTTCATAGGGAATCTCTTTAGTTTCTCCATTGTTTCTTGTGTTTTTAAAACGGTTCATTGTCTTTTTGTTGCCTCTTTTTGGCTTCTTGCAACTTCCATGCTGTTTCTTTCTGAGAAAGATATTTTCTTGTAAAATAGATAAGTAAATGCATCTGCAAAATTTCACAAAATACGACCTGATGATAGATATTGAACTAAGTATATTCACATGCAAAAAAATACTATTTGTAAATTAGAAATCAAATGGGACCTATTTTTTTTCATTTTCTCATAAAAACTATCTGAATCTATTCATCATGTGTTATAACAGTTGACTGGCTCCTGTCTAGGTTGATAACAGCATTTTACCTTTACTACCACAAAATTATAAGGCCCTTTCAAGATCTGGTGATGAAAAAAATATAAGAAACATTGAGTTCATGCCTTTTTCAAGATTATTAGGGCTAATTGAAAATAAACAGTTTAAGCCAAGAATTCAAAATTGGTTTCCTAATTATAGACTATGATGATGACTATTACTGGTGTTACAGAATCACAAACAAAGAACTGTACAAAATAACAGAAATTGCCTCTTTTGAGGACTGTCAACAGCAGCAACAACTAAAATGGATATCACATGTAATTATTTGTCTATACTTCTGAGATGCGGTATTGTAATTATTTACACTGTTCACATTGTTTGGACTGTTGTTCTGATCTTTGTTGCCATATTCACAACATTTCAGCTGTTGTATGATCTAACCTCCTTAAATAGATTGGAATTTTGAACTGATCATTTTATTCATACATATTCAATGATCAGCTGGAATAATCAATATATTCCACACTACTTCAAATATGAAGCAATCTCTAAACATAAATAGAAAGAACAATAACAGCTACTGAACTTGAGAAACTTATTTCCTCAAAAATTGTTTTAAGATAAAGATTTCATAAATTTCAACCAATAATAGGACTGACTGCTCGATCAGTGACTACCAAATATGTCCTTATAAGGAAATTATTATATACCACACCTCTTGTTCTGACTAATATTTGAGAGAAAGAGTACAAAATTGTTAACATTATATATATCACTATCAATCCTAACTACTAATCATTATAACATATGGAAAATCATTTGAATTGGATGTTCATGGTGGAAGTTATATTGAATTGCCTGTTCAGATGTAAGTTGTATTGAATTACCTGTTCAGGTGGAAGTTGTACTGAATTGCCTGTTAAGATGGAAGTTGCACTGAATTGCCTGTTGAGATGGAAGTTGCACTGAATTGCCTGTTGAGATGGAAGTTGTATTGAATTGCCTGTTCAGATGTAAGTTGCATTGAATTGCCTGTTCAGATGTAAGTTGTATTGAAATGCCTGTTCAGATGGAAGTTGCATTGAAATGCCTGTTCAGATGGAAGTTGTATTGAATTGCCTATTCAGATGTAAGTTGTATTGAATTGCCTGTTCAGATGGAAGTTGTATTGAAATGCCTGTTCATATGGAAGTTGTATTTAATTACCTGTTCAGATGGAAGTTGTACTTAATTGCCTGTTGAGATGAAAGTTGTATTGAACTGCCTGTTCACGCAGAATTTATATTGAATTACCAGGCATAAGTTGTATTGAATTGCCTGTTCAGATGGACATTTTATTGAATTTCACTATTCAGATAGTGTAATGGTTAGTAGCTCAAAATGAAAAACATGTTAGGTGATTTAGAGTTCTGGTCAAATTTGTTGGATTCTCATTCAGATATATACCCTTGGGAAAGGTAAGTATCTATCACCCCCAGCTATGGACTAAAGGCCGACTGGGCTCTCTAACCATATTGTGCAAGCATTCCAGTAGAAAGGATACTTTACATTAAAAATTTTTGTAGTTCTGATACCACACATACTATACAGATATAGAAAGGGTTACATAATTTGAAATTAACAGATTTAAGGAAAAAGAATATAAAGTTCTTGACTTCATGATCTTGACTGAGGTCAACAGTATCAATGAAAATATAAGGAATTATTTTCATTATAAATTGCAATTGCCATCTTTTTTCTTGCGGGGATGCTTCATTGCTGAAAAACTTAAATATATTCAGATACATCAGAGGGAAAATGTTTGGGTCCACCTTACATTAAAAAAAACACATTAAAATGAGGTAATTTTGTAATTTTTTAAAGTAAAATATAACATTTCAATAACTATAGCATATTTGCTTTTATTTTAACAAAAAATAATCACTTAACTATAAAGAAAATACCATACAACAGCATCATATTTCAATTTCATCAATAAAATGTCTATGTGCCTTAATTACTGCTATGCAATTTCTTGGCATTTTTTCAAACAATTTTTGAAAAAAAGTAGATGGTAGACCTTCGAAAAGACTCTTCAAACATTTAAAAAAGAACTAACACTCACTCACCAGATAATCTCTTCAAACTCTCCTTTCCAATTCATCCCATACTAAATCACTGGTACAGAAGTCAGGATTTTGAAGTGGCCAAGTCATAATTTTCAAACATTTTGTTCTTTTTTTTTTACTTGATTTAATTTTGCTATATTATACAGAATAGTGTTTTGAATTATTGTCTTGTCAAAAGGTTTTTTTTTCTATTTATGCGTTAGCTAAATGGTATAGCATGTGTTTAATAATTGAATGATATTGTTCTTTTTTTCCTGGTCCCCATGACCTAAATTGAATCTCCAGCTTTTTTGGTAATCTCAAAAATTCTACAGATTAATGGTGAAAACAAATAATGTTTATCATACAAAATATTCATAATGTAGCAAAATGTAATGTGAACAAATGAATCCAAATTTGAAGTTTTTGTTATTAAGAAGTGCCTGGAGAAAGGACAGAAAAATAAAAGTAAATACACTGAAATTTTATGTTTACTTTAAAGAATACAAAAATATCTCATTTTAAGTTTCTTTTAAAAAATAAATGAAGTGTGGCACCAAACCTTTTGTTTTTAGTGTACATTACAAGGTGGTTCATGAGAGAATTTCCAAATGGAAACATTTTCTAAGAAGTTTAAATCTATTAATATAAAATAGTAAAAGATAAGTGTGTAAACAAAAAAGGAAAAATGAATAACATTTTTAATGTTATCTTTTAATGAATAAACATTTGGTATCATTGTTTTCAGACTAGAAAAATCTATAGACTACAAGATATGCTCCATAGCACATGCAATATTTTCATTAGTTCCATCATCCCTGATAATCTAAAAAAATAATTTTCAATGTTGAGTTTAACCAATATTGACATTTTATATAATGTTTATCTTACTTAAGATTCTACCTATGATTTTTTTATATCTTGCATTCTGCATGAGTTTGGAGTAGAAACGACCATAATTTATTCAATCTGTTGCCGAAGAGGGATGAATGAAAGCTAATTTCCTTCAAAGCTTGTTGATGTTGTTTATTGAAAGCAAATTAAAAATGGTAGTCATTTCTGCTTGCAGCTGGTATATAGGCAATGTACTTTTTTCAGTGAATACAAACATGGTTGATCAACAAAATGATTGCTCCAATCAACCATTTAGTTTGAATGACTGATCTAAATAATGATACAAATATTTCTCTTTATTTATCAGGAACTCTTGCACAACACAAATACTAAAGTTGCAATTGTGACTGTATTTTTGTTTCGTTTAATAGATGAAATTTTATTTGATATTTTGTTCCTAAAATACCATTGTACCTATTTGATTTATCGAAATATTTAAAAAACAAACATACTTGAGAAATCATTTAAAGCCTTACTCAAGGATTTTAATTGCAGCATAGGACTATGATGTGTGGCAATGTAATTTTTGAAATGACTATAGTGTGACACTAGGATAATGAGTAAATTATTTGTGTCTCATCATATCTGAACATACCTTAATTTCTGCTTTTCTGAGATGGAGATCATATAAATCATTTGTTGCTGAGCAGTAGGGGAAGTTGTATGTATTCATTTTATACTGTTGGCAGGAAATGAGTGAAGCAAATTTAGAGCAGTAGATGAACATTAAGTTTTTTGGGAAAATTGCTAAAAGTGCAAGTGCAGTGTTAATCCCATTAAAATGGCTTACATTTTTACATTAGGAAGAAATTAAGTGTTTTTGGATGTTATAAAAATATAGTTGGCCTCAATGATGTAAAAAGTAGGAAACTAAAAACCACAAAGAGAAGATAGAAATATAGGCAATGCAAACTTTGGTGTACTCAGATCAAGGTTTATAAGAATCTGTTTATCAAATATGGACTAAACTTTGGCCTGACAAATAGATTTTATATTTTGTCAGTCCTCTTCATATGGTGCAGTAAACAGTTTCAAATTCCTGGCTAAATAATCCATTACAAAAATGCTCAAGACACCTTATTCACCAGACTCTTGTGATTTAAGGTTATTTCTAAAATTCCTAAAATTATAAAAAATTTTGTGACATCCCTGACATTCAGCAACATGTGATAACATTACTGAAAGTTATTCCAGAAAAAGTTTCAAGAATGTTTTCAACAAGGCTGAATCATCTCAGAAAGTGTAGGTCTTAACAATGGGAGTGCTTTGAAGGTGACAGCAGCCAATAATGACCATGTAAGTAAATATGCATTCACAGTACCATTCCATAAAGTAAATTGTTATACCTCATATGTCCATCTTAGTACCATTATAATTGAAGTGAAAAAGTACATTTTCATGTAACTTTTTTTACTACTTTCTTGATTTTGTCTTACTCAAGAATAATTTTGCAATGCAGCACAAGGTTATGTCTATCTCTGAACTATAATATTTAAACTAGAGTAGGTGTAGAGGTTTTTATTTCAGAGATTTCCTTCTCTTAGGCAAGTTGCTATCCAAAGCTAAAGATTTATCCAGCCTAACTTTTTTTCTCTTAAATGACCTTAGTTTGGGGGTTAACTATTTGCCAATAGCTGGGATCCTGACAGGTTCTACCACCTCAGGTCAAAGTGGGCCTGGAAACAACAGTAATAAGGAGGTATCACATACTCCTCTAAACCTCCTGGTCAGAGGCCTTGCTGCCAGATGGAGTTTATTGTCATACCTAGGACACCAGAGATAATTTCAGATACTATACAAGAAGAAATATTAAAGAAAATACAATAAGTCAGTTGACCCCAAAGATGACTTTGCAGCTACTTTGAAAAATAGAAAGGACACTGGGTTAAGCATGTGGAGTCTAAAAAGGAGTACTAAAGGAAACTACTTTCTTGTGAATAGCTGTATATTTTATAGACATACTTTGTACAAAAAAACAAATGCTGTTTTCCCCAGGTTTCTTAATTGTTTTTCTAAATTAATGTTTCAGTCTGTGCCATCTTTGGCCTCAAATGCATCAGGTGAAACAGTTGTGTTGAGTGATACAGGTTATGAGTCCAAGTTTGCATGGAAGATATTATTTTTGTTTGAAGTATAGCAGTTATATTGTTTTGAAGGGGAATTAATGGATACTTCTAAAGCTTTGGCAGTTAGAGCTTTTATGTCCAGGTTTACCACAAGTAAAACAGGTAAGAACATTATTGTGTAGCTTTGGTCTTATCATTACAGTATTTTGAGTGTTATTGTCCTGAATAATTTTTTTTGGTTTCTTTGAAGCTTCACAATATTGCTTTAAATTTGTTAAATATTACTAGTTTGTCTTTCTAAGTAATAACAGTTGTAAATGGCTTAAATTTGGATGGAAAGCCTTTAAAAACCATGGCTATTAGCAGATTATCACTAATCACCTCACTAGAAGTTCTTAATAAATTTGCCATACTTTCAGCTCTAATAATATAATTGGCATGGTGGTTGGTGTTTGTTCTAATCTAGTCCTGGAATGACTGCAAAACACTTTCTCCTCCCAAATTTATAGGCAGAAGCTAGGGGCTTTGGTGATGCTTGTCAAATTGGCTTTATGCCAAACACAACCAAAGTCACCACAATTTAAATATTAGAAGGTTGAAAAGATACAGAGATGGATAAAATGTTTCATTTGTACATTAAAGTAAAGATTTGTTAACAGAACAACAAAATTGTAAGAAAAAAATATAAGCAAAATTTAACTGAACACTATAACATATTTGTGAGAAAAAAATGTTCGCTGAGAAAATGCATGTAGTTTTGCAGTTAAAATTGTTTAAAGAGAAATGTAAGTATTTAATATGTCCCACAGAAGTTTAGAGTTCATGGTTTAATAGTAGTAAATAGCTAAGTGTCCCAGGGTGCATACTGATAGTAGTAGAATGTAAAGTCTTATGTTCCTTTCCCTTTTTTGGTAGGTTGGCGAAAGGGTGAGAAAGAAGGTGAACAAATAACGAAATTGTACTTATTGCAGATAGTTAGAATGTCCTATTATTGTTATTGTTGTTGTTGTTGTTTTCTTTGGTGGCTTGGTGTGAAAATGAAGAAAGGAAAATTGGAAGAAGAGGTAGAATGAATATGTGACGCACTCTTACATCCAGGTCGGCTTCTTGAAATTTCTTTTGTTCCATTGACACAAGGTCAGTCAGCTAACCATTCCCATGTCGGACTCATTTTGACCGGTCATGGAACATGGCTTAAATAGTGAAATTTATCATGTGACCGGCTCCAGCAGGCATTTTCAATCTTTAGGTGTGAAAAAAAATTTGACTGGTGTCATATATCAATTTTCTATTTTCTATCCCATCAGGATTCAGAATTTTACTTTTCACACTGACTTGTGAAATTTGCCTTGGTCTGGGTTTTTCCAAAATGCTTTTAGTTATTTGGAACTGATTTTGCAAGTTTGCAATTTTACTTTGCATGTCTTAGTTAACTGTTGGATGATATAGGATTTGTACACTATAAAGCACACAAATAAATGCTGAGATTTCTTTCTAGCCAATAAAATAGACTAGTTCTAAGTTTCATTGAACTCAGTCCTACTCTGTCTTATCTTGAAGTCTGATCACTACATTCACTTATCCAAATTTACTCTTGTGTGTCAACCCAATTCTGAGTATGTGAACTTTTTATCATATTACTATTGCTTTGTCTTGCATATATTGTTTGCTTACTTTTTATTGTTTTTACCATGTTCTTTTCTTGTTATTGCTTATTATGGACTTTGTTGATTCTGTTTGTTTTGGCAGTTCTGCCATTTATTGATATTTAACAATGACAACTCACCCTACAAGTTGATTTATTAGAATTGGAGGTTGATGTTCAAGCTCAGATAAATACCAAGAGTTCAAATTCTGATTTCCAAGGCAGGCAAGCAGGTTGTAACCACTTAAAAGATTTGGTGTAACAACTTTTTCTTATCACTCTACTTCTTAAGTTGACTTAAGCTCAGCTTAGTAAATATCAATTTATCAAATAGGAAAACAGGGGGAGGATGATAATTCAGTTAACTCATCTTCATGAAAGGATGACAGATTGCTCTTAAGGCTTAAGACAATATTTAAAATAAATACCTTCATATATGAATAATCAAAGCTCACTTCTTGAGATAAACTGTCACAAAATTTCCACACTTATCCTAACTTAATGTGCCATCATATTCTCTTTTTCTCTTTCTTGCTCTGAGATATTTTCATTCCAAACAAACTGAGATGATGATTCCATAATCAAATCTGGAAACACTTAAAGCTGCAAATCATTTTCAACCAGGAATAAACTCTAAAGTTTACCAACAAGTGAGAATATTTCATCAAAAATATTGACTTGAAAGGCTTGAAGCTAACACTGTATAAACACATAATCATATATCTTACATCTTGGGTGATGTTGGTAAGGTGGATATATGTTATCATGTTCATCAGAAAGAAATTTATAGCAATATATGGAAAGCTTGATTCGCCTGTCTATGGAGACCAAACAATAGCCTGCTGATTCACTATGCAACACTCCAGTGTAAAGTTATAAATTATACATATCGATTCTTTGAGTTTATATTTCTTTCATTATTCAGTCTTGGAACATTGCCATCATTGAGTTTGCAGCATTTGATTCCAGAGCTTTTCATATTCTTAATCTCTTAGGGACTTACCTTTCTGAAAATTCTTTGAAAGAAAAATGCCTGAAAAATTGGCTGATTTTATTCAAAGAATTTTTTCATGTAATGTTTTTTTTTAATCCAATAATCTAATAGAATGTGTGTATATATTTATAAATATATATATATATATATATATATATATATATATATATATATATATATATATTATTTACGTTACTTTGTTGAGACTGTTGTCTTCATCTTTGTTGTCATATTCATGATGTTTCAACTGTTGTATACTTCAACATTCTTCAGACTATAATTTTTAACCAAACCCTTTATTTTGATCACTGGGGTAGATGTTTCTTATTCCATGTGTCATGCCACTTCTGGATGTCTTAGTTATCTTTATTTAACACAATGTTCTAAGTTTCTGTTGGTCACAACTGTCACCAGGTATTGAACTCACAACTCTTTGGGTCAAGTCACTGTGTATATGGCCCAGTGGATAAAAGTGTTGGTTAGATCCAGTCTTTCTTTTTTTTCCATCACTGTTGTTAGTAGGTATTTCACACATTAATAAATAAAACAATATGCTAGAACCTGAGGAAGGAATTTACTCTATTGTCTGTAATAATTGTAATAAAAAAATAGATAGGTAAACCTCAAAGAATCTAAATAAAAGATGATATGAATACAAAAGGGTAATTTTGCAAAACAATATGTCAAATGCATTGGTTGACCACCATATTTGGATATAAAAAATGCTACTCTGATCAAAGGAGAAAACAATTATGACAGAAGGTCACATACAGTAAATTTGTGCCCTTGCTCTTACAACATTTTCCCATTCCTGACAGATCTATTGTCAGTGTTGGATACCTACTAAGAAAAGTGATGGAAAAAAAAAATTAATAATATATGAATAAAAATACTCTAAATGAATTCAGCTAGATATAATAAAAGAAATCTTTTAAAAATTCTAATAAAGAAAAAGTTTAAATGATTCTAAAATCCACTGTACCCATAATTCATGTATAGGTTTAGTCATAGAAACAAAAAAGAAAGTTAATCTAGTTAAGAAGGAAATGTATCAAAAGTAAATTTTTTTCACATTGTCATACATTTTCCCAAAAATACACCCCTCCACATATATATATATATATATATATATATATATATTGTATGTATTGTAAATTGTAAATATATCATCTGAATTTGCCAAAGGTAGAAACCTCAGTTGTGGAAATAACTCATTTTCAGAAATATATATATATAATATTTATAGATCCCAAGTAGGAATGTATGCTGATGATACCACAATCTACTCTTGCCTCGATCAAAAACCCAGTGTGGGCGACAAAGCGAACCTCGCTGCTGAGCTTGAAAAGGACCTCAAATCCGTAGTGGCCTGGGGTAGGAAATGGCTACTAAATTTCAATGCTTCTAAAACAAAGCTGCTATCATCTAACCACCATAGAAAATCACAACTATCTCCCATTAGCATGGAACAGGCTTGCCTCCTAGAGAATTAAACACTATGCCTCCTTGGCCTTACACTCTCGGCGGACCTCAAATGGAATGACTATATCGAATCCATTGCCAAATCCGCTGCTATGAAAGTCGGCTCTCTGTGCAGGGCACAGAATTTTTTCCCACCTGAATCTATCCTGCACATATATAAATCTACTATGCGCCCATGTATTGAATACTGCTGCCACATCTGGTTGGGTGCCCCTGCTACTCTCCTTGGGCTTCTTGACAAAATACAAAGGAGAATCTGTAACATGGTTGATACTGACTTGGCAGACCGGCTGCAACCACTCTCTCACCAGTGTGATGTGGCTTCACTGTGCCTTTTCTACAAGTACTTTCATGGCTTCTGCTCTGATGAACTTAGATCACCGGTGCTGCCTAAGCACAAATTTACACAAGATACTAGATTAGCAACTAGGTCCCACCCTTTTACAGTTAAACAGATAAGATGTAACCGTAATTTCTACTCCAACAGCTTCTTTTCTCGTGCTTCCCGCCTGTGGAATTCCCTTTCACATGTTTGCTTTCCCGACAGCTACAATCTCCAGGAGTTTAAATGTAAGGTCAATAGACACCTCCTATTACACTAACATGCACCTATTCTCCCAACACTCTCAACATCTACCCAACCCTCATTCTAGGTATCCTTACCCGCCTATCACCCTCCTTCTGACATTTCCTATATCTAACCATCCTTTCTCCACACTATGTAGCCCCCTGCACTATAGTGGCAGTGAAATGCCTTGCTCAGGGTGAAACGCTTATACAAAAAAAAAAAAAAGTTATTACATAAGTATGTTATAACATCACTACAAAGTAGCTATTTTGTTTCAAGATTTCTGTCTTGTCAAGTGTTGGCAAGGCACAAGAAGTGTTGAAACAAAATAGCTACTTTATAGTAACATTATAACATATATATTATTTGCTCTACTCTTTTTAAGAATATTATTTTTGGGGGGATATCAGAACATTATTCCATCTATATCAACACTATACTTGTGCATATATATATATATATATATATATATATATATATATATATATAGTTATTAACCAGTTATTAGTCAGAGTCAAATTAGGTAAGTAAACAGTTGTATCAAAAAGTGTTCAATATATATTTAAAGAAAAGGAAAAATTTTAACATGTTTATTATTCTAAATATTCTAATTAGGAAGATCAGCTGATTACATTTAATTGGCTGATCTTCTTTATTAGAATATATATGTGTGTGTGTGCGTGTGAGAGAGAGAGAGAGAGAGAGAGAGTACACACACTAGTGTATTTGGACAGCAATCTTTGTATAATACAAGTTGTAATAAAGACAACTGACAAAGCATTTCAATTAAGCATTATATTTGGTTTTCTTGTGTTTATTTTTCTTAAGCCAGTAGAGTTTTATATATAAATATACTATTATATTACAGTTATATATATATATATATATATATATATATACTGTTTAATTAAAAACAGAATATCTACTAATGTTCAGATAAATAGATTATATATATATATATATATATATATATATATATATATATATATATATATATATAATATTCACCACTCACTTGCTACACAGGTTTTCACTATTTAGGTATCATTAGGTTGTAAGGGCAAATTGTATTTCCTAAGGCTTATTCTTCTTTTTTAAAATAATATTCTTTCTTCTTTTATTCTGATATTTTCACAGAATATTTTTCATTTTTCCACTTGGTTCTTTCAGATGAGAAATAACAACATCTTTATAAAGAATATATAATTATGTCAGCTACATAAGTTATTTTCAGTTTGTATTTTTCCACTTGGTTATTTCATTTGAGAAATAACAACATCTTTATAAAGAATATATAATTATGACAGCTATATAAGTTATTTTCAGTTTGTATTTTTCCACTTGGTTATTTCAGTTGAGAAATAACAACATCTTTATAAAGAATATATAATTATGTCTGCTATATAAGTTATTTTCAGTTTGTATTTTTCCACTTGGTTATTTCAGTTGAGAAATAACAACATCTTTATAAAGAATATATAATTATATCTGCTATATAAGTTATTTTCAGTTTGTATTTTTCCACTTGGTTATTTCATTTGAGAAATAACAACATCTTTATAAAGAATATATAATTATGTCTACTATATAAGTTATTTTCAGTTTGTATTTTTCCACTTGGTTATTTCATTTGAAAAATAACAACATCTTAATAAAGAATATATAATTATGACAGCTATATAAGTTATTTTCAGTTTGTATTTTTCCACTTGGTTATTTCAGTTGAGAAATAACAACATCTTTATAAAGAATATATAATTATGTCAGCTATGTAAGTTATTTTCAGTTTGTATTTTTCCATTTGATTATTTCAGTTGAGAAATAACAACATCTTTATAAAGAATATATAATTATGTCAGCTATGTAAGTTTTTCTCAGTTTATATTTTTTTCCCAGAAATGGAATAAAATCATCCACATCTCTCAACCTGCAGAGCTTTATTAGGTTGTGATCATAATTTGGTAATTTTATTCGGATATATTTTTCTCTATTTCATTGGGGAACAGATGCCAGCACATATCCAACTCCCTATAGCAAATTGCAATCTTGTGACTGGCTCTTTTTAAGATCTTGCACAGAAAATTACTTTTTCATAAGATTAACATAAAGCTGCATGAAGCTCTGAGCTAAAACATTTGCCTTTTCCAAACATTATAAGAACAAGTTTCTTCATCTTTTCTTTATTTTTAAGAACAATGTTTCAATTGAATATCTCTATTCTCCTTTTTCAGGTGTATATTGCACCTAATAAACTAAGGAAGCCTATTAATATACTGACTGACTTTAACAGTTTCTTTCGTTGCACCTCCTGCCAATGAAACTTCCATTTACTTGCTTCCTTTATAACTACAATCTTCAAAAATTTAAATATTACATCAATCAGCATTTTCTGTCTTCTTGAATCCTGTTCATCTTTTATCACTTTCACTGCCTGTAACCCCTTGCATATTAGTGGCATTCCTGCCTTGCTCAGGATAATTGGCATTTAGGTCCTACCCATTGACTGCTTAAATAGCTAAGTACAACCATCACTCCTACTCCAATAGTTTCTTTTCTTGTACTTCCCACCTGTGGAACTCTCTTAGTTGCTTCTCTGATAACTATAATTTTCAAAAATTTAAATGCAATGTCAATTGCCATCTTCTATCTTCTTAAATCTCATTTATCTTTTATCTTTTCCTCAATACTCTCTGTACCCAGTTTTTTCTCTCACTGTAACCCCTGTGTACTAGTTACAGCCTTGCCTTACTTGGGGTAAAACAATAAAAAACACCAAGATGCCAATGTAGCCAGACAGTTAAGTGCCATACATGATACATGCTTGGGCAATCATGTTTAAAAAGACATGACTGACTGGGCAGAAGATTATCCTGCAGTATATTGCCATTACTTTCTGTGGTAGACTGGTTGCCAGCCAAGGATATAGAACCCAATCTATTCTGTTATTTAACCCATAAATGGAGGGAAGAGATGGGTTAATACCTTTCCCAAGGGTATTTGTGCATAACTGAATGCAAGGAATTCAACTGGAATTTGAACTTGGTTCTCCAATTTCTTATTCTGAGTCGTTATCCACTGCATCACAATGCACATCCAATGTAGTAGCATGCTTAAATTCATAATTCCTGTGGTTAGGGCACCAGGAAAAAAAACTCATCAGAGTAGTTGACATTAAAATATTTGTAAAAAAAGACAGAGATAAGCCATGTCATGTCAATGAGAAAGAGATTAGAATTGAAATGCCAAGTCAGGATCAATTACATTACAGATCCTTCTTTGAATTTTGTTGAGAACTTCAAGATGAATAACAGGAGTCTCAGATCAGATATGGCAACAGTATTCAGTACATGGATAAATAATAGATTTTATAAATGTGCAAAATGGATTCTGACAAAAACACTTTCTGGCATGACAGAGTGACCCAAACCTCTTAGCAGTAGATGCAGCTATAGATTTGATGTAGTCATTTCACTTTAGGTTGGTTAAAAAAATAAGATCAATGAGGCACAGTGCACAGCTCTCCAGAAGACTAGCATCAGCCATGATGAATATAGGGTAGTAAAGTTTCTCTATGTTGGTTAAAGGGGAACAGTTCTTTTTTAGAGATATTAAATTATATTAAAAACCTAAAATCAATCAATGAGAGGTCTTCAATCCATGGAGTCAAAGTTCAAATTATGGTTTGTTATTTTGGGCTAAACTACTCATTATGTAACAGAATCAAACACACAACACATGTGAATGGTCAGTAGAACAATGCTGATCATCACTCTACACTAAGCTGTTATTTATTTATTAAGCTTAGCTTTGTCTGGCTAAGGGCCACTAAAGTAAAGCACTTAAAATAGATGGCACGAGGAACTACACTAGACAATTAATTGGATATATGTGTTTCCTCTCAAGCAACTGTCAGCACATCAGTTATTTATAACAAAGCCAACAAACAAGAACAAGTACGCATCTTTCTTCAGGATGTAAGTGATCATAATTCTCCACAATTTATTATCTTTTGTTGCTCTGAGCAGTATTTGTATTTTTAACATTCCTCTCACTCTTTGTTTTGTCATCTATTTACACAAGCTTTTTAGATAGATTATTTGCATCTATATTTCTTGCTTTTGATGGATCTTGTCTGTGTCAAATTCTCCAAGCAAAAAGTTTCAAATTCTCATTATGTTCCTCAGAAATTTCAACTGTTTCTTTCTGATTCTAAGCATTAGAAGAAAAGTGGCAACAATAAAAGTAGCAACAAAACTTGAAAGAAAGAAAAAAAAATCTAACTCAAGATAAACCACTAGCAAAACTCAAGGAATATTTCTTTCATCATATATTTTAATCTTTTTATTACCATAAATACAATTGTTCCTGCTTCTACTAAATTTCTCATTCACTTCTGGACTCCATAAAATGAATATTGACTGAATGTGGTTAAAATCTTTTGATCTTCTAAGAAGAATATAAAGGATTCTGTTTTTTCCCCTCTCATAATTTGTGCATTTATATAACTTCCTGTTATCTGGTTGTCTTTTGTGTATTTATCCTAAGCTCAGCTTGGTTCACTTTCTTTTCCATGTTGCACCCACAATATTGAGGCACAATTCTGCACTTGTTGGCTTTGAGGTCACCTTCTAGATCTTTTGACATGACATTCTGAAGTGACACTGAGTACAAAACTTAATTTTGTATCTCTTAGATTGAACCCAGGTACATATTGGGGTCATCACAGATTAGCTGTTCTTAGATCATGGTTCCTGATGGACATTCAATTCATTTAAAACCTCTGATGTTTACTGGTATGGATCATATACAACAAAAAGACCAATAGAAATTTTGTGATTTTTGCCATTCATGTCATGTCAGTTGCTTGAAATTTTTGTCTATTCTTGATTCATCTCTGTTCACTTAAGGCCAATCAGAAAGCTTGAATAAAACTAAAACTATTGCACCTGCATTCTTTACACAAGTTCATAAATGTTGAGCCTATTCTAAAAATAAAGATGGAAAGAGAGTTCTTTATTTGTGGGTCTCATTGATCTGAGGGTCACTAGACACGATAAACATTGTGCAATTAACTTTGAGGTAATATGATTGAAGTGATCATTCTTATCTTCCACTGACAGGCAATAAATATGCTTCATTGGCCCCAACTATTTCTCTTGGCATTCAAGCTTCAAATGTGTTGCACCTGCCAGATCTCAGGACAGCTGTACATTCTACAGAAAGATGCTTGATCAGTAGGCAAAAGTCAAGACACTCTGCTCTTGGCTATTTTGCCTGTTTTTCTTGTAACGTATCTGTCTGGTACAAGCCCATGTAAGTAGAGCACTAATGAGGACTGTGTAATATCTGACAATATATTGTAAGATACAATATATTGTATCTTACAATCAATAAGAATATGACTATTAATCTCATATTTTTCTTTTATTTTACTCTGTATTTCATCAATTTTCACCAGTAAGTGTGAATGTGTATGCAACCATGAAGACACAGACTTTACATTCTTGTCTATGGTGTCAGGTAGAGACTCTATGCAGCTGTGAGTGTTTATCATTTATTACTTTGTATGTGACTTCATTTGCTGTACAAAAAGTGTATCCTGCCATTTAAGGTGACTCTGATCCCTGAACAATAGGGTGTTAGAATTTCATAGCACAGTTGTCATATACTGCAATAGCAACAGAAAACAACTTTGAGTGAAATTAACAATAAAGATACTGCAACTGTGAGGCCTTGAAAAAGAATGCAGTAGAAAAGGAAGTAATATTAATAATGCCGGTAATAAAGGTTATATATCTATATCTTTGTCTTAGGGTCAATACTTAATTCATCAGCCTAGGTGAAACTGATCTGGCCATGTCATTTTATACTTGGTGTTTAGCGAGTTACCTTATGTCAACTTCACACTTGGCTCTCTTGAGTGTATGATATTGTAATGAAGTGGCTGTACCAGCAAACTGATATGTTCAGACTAATGAAAACACAAACTTTCATATTTGATATTATATTTTATTCAGTTTCTTGTTTTGTTGATTAGTCTTGGCCAGTATATGGTGCAGCCTCCACATCACTTGTCTGAAATACAAGCCATTACATTCTCATCTGAGAAAGTTTCAATTCCTTGCTGGTTTTATATATATTCATTTGTCCAAAGGTTTTTTCCTCCACATGGATGTGGATATTAAGCACAGTTAAGCCCACAGGTATTCACCTCTAGGGTGACCATTGACAACAATTAAATACTGATGTCTGCCTTTGGTTAAGGGTTATCTCAGGTTAACCATACACCTGGCTTTCTTGATAGTTTGGTATAAAATAGAATATAAATCCTATCCCAGTATGATCTGGTTTGACATATATTACAGTATGATAGAGAGTAAAGTCTATTCTGATATGATCTGGTATAAGTCAGATTACAATTACTCTCACTAGCAATGGCTTGAGAATCTTGATGCTCAAACCTAGTCTGGCATAAAGCTGAAATAATGATGCACTATTTAGAGATTAAACTCACTCTACTTATGTAACTGTTATAATTTGTTTCTAGCAGTTATAATATAAAGAGATGCTTAGTTACTTGCCATGACATCTGTAAGAAATGCTCTGAAGACTGACTCCAAAGGATCTAATACTACTTGGAGTTATTTATTATAGTTTCTAGATTAATTCATTAGTATCAGCAAGAGAGTGTTATTCACTCCATAACATTCCTCTTTTGAGATTTCTTTTCATTAGTAAATCTTTTATTTTTAATTATTTGTGATCACCCACTCTTCTTTCTAACAAGTCTGCCATAATTAAAACTTAGCTTTGTATCTTTTACATGTAGGATCAACCTCCAGTTTTTATTTTTGTTTCCTTTTTCTTGTACATTGTATGAATTCTTGGGGTGCTAATACATCAAAAACATGATGCATTACTTTCATAGGTTCTTTCATTCTTTTGAGCCTTTCTTCAGTAAACCTTTTCTTCAGCTGATTACATTATATTTTATATTCCCATTTTATATATTTTATCATGTATATCATCTTCCTGATTCATGATATTATTACGCCATCTTCCAACATTTCTTTTTCATCATTATAAACTCTGAAAAACACTCTATCACCAATCTTGGAAAATTTAGTATCTTTTTTTCTGTTCTTATTCTTTTTACTTAGTAACATCCTGTCGAACACCGAATTAATGTTCTTATGAACATTAATTCTGCTGCTGATATGCCTGCTAATGTATTGGGATTTCGTATTATATGATAAACTTTCAAAACAATTTTGTAGTGTTTCTTCATTCACTTTTTCATGATTTGCTTTCTCTAACATACCCAACCCACAAACCATTCAGTTTGTTTGTTTTCCCTTAGGTGATAAGGTGGGGTAGTTATATGTTCAGTGGAAAATATTTTATAAAAATCTTCAAATTTGTAAGCAGTTACTTGTGTACCATTATCCAAGGACATGATATCTGGAATGCAATACCTTGCAAACAGTTCATGTAAAAAAATCAATGTCACTGAAGAAATTGTTTTTTGCACTTACAAATTTCAGGCCACTTAGTAAAGTTATCCAATAGCACAAGATAATGTGATTCATTTATTGGATATGCAAAATCTATGTGCAGTCTTGATTATGATGTATCTGTCTTTTGCCAAAATTATATTTTCATGGAAATTCATTTAATATCTGCTTTTATAATATTCTAGATATTAGAACTTTTTGTGTGAACATCAGTACTCTGTCAAATAGCAAGTACGTGTTCAATAAACACATCTTGCTCTGCATTTTCTTTTATTTCTTCCAAGATAACTGGTAAATTGTATACTACATTGTATAATATATTTTTTTTATTTCAATTTATCTTTTTAATGCTGCAGTTGCAGTGTCCTCAAATGGTTCTATTTTTTTGTTATCAATCTTGATAACCCATCTTCATGTTCTAAATTAGACAGTTGGTATTCCATCATAAAATTGTAATTTAATAAGTTGGTCTCTCAACATTGTAATATATTTGATGTCTGCATAGAAATTTCTTTTTTTAAACCATAAATTGATAATAGTGGTCTGTGGTCTGTCTGCAACCAAAAAACTTCTGTGGATAAATTTGTGAAATATAATTGTTCATGCCTCTTTTTTAATCTAGCTTTAGTTTTTTCTGCTGGTAGTAGCAAATGTGAAGCATGTTTGACTACTTTTATATTACCGTCATTGAATTTATGTAACATTACTGCTCCTATTCCATAACCACTAGCATCTGAAGCCATTACAATTTCTGCTTTTGGATTGTAGTGAGCTAATGATAAGTCTGACATTAATATTTTTATTGCTTCGAATGCATTCTGACACTTATTAGTCCTATTCCATTTTACGCCTTTTAAAAAAAATGTTAAGGGGAGCTCGCAAGTTACATAAATGTGATAGTAGTTTGCTTGTCCCAGGAGTGCTTGTAACCTAGTAATGTTTGTTGGTGGGGGCCACATATTATTAATTGCACTTGCCCTCGACAGATCTGGTTGACAACCATTTTTTCAATGGTTTGTCTTAATGACTTAATTTTAGGTAAAAATAATTGGCATTTTTCCTCACTGAGTTTGAACCAGTACTCTCATATTTTTTCAAGAACTGTTTACACATGCCTGATATGTTTTTCCTTAGATACACTTTTAATTAGTATATCATTTACATAAGTAACTGCAAAATCACAATATTGCAAGTATGGTATCTATAACTTGTTGAAATATAGCTGGAACCACCATTATACCAAAAAGAATTTGGGTGAACTTATACAATTCCTTGTGCATATGTATAGTTGTCAACTCTGAACATTCACCTTCAACCTCTATTTGTAAATACACTTCAGAAAGATCCAGTTTCAAAAATATTTTCCAACTGTTTAACTTTGCAAACATTTCTTCTGTATTTGGTGATGGGTATTTATAGGATTCTAAACACTTTTTTAACTCTTTTGAAAAATCAGCACAAAAACAGTTTTTATTATTTTTTTATTTACATTCACTGCTGGTGCTGATCATTTTGAATGGTTAATCTTTTCAATTATACCTATTTTTTCAAGACTATCAAATTCTTCACTGAGTTGATTCAAGGCTGCAAATAGTAAACTCCATTTTAGTTTAAATACATACTAACATTGACTAGTAGCATTTTCACATCTACATTATAAATTTTCATAGTCACAAATTTTCTTTTGTTTTCTGTGATTATATTTTCTGTCACAATACTTTATACATTTTTTCCAATGATAATCTTTTCTTGGTTTAATTTTACAATGTGACTTTATATATTCTACTTTACTAATACTTGTAGTATTTCAGATTTATAAAGAGACAGTCATCTTCCAGATGTCAACTTTTACATCAAAAACATGAATTTATTTTCTTTTTTGTACATTATTGTTTGTTTGTACATAAGCACATTCTTTGTCCTGAATTTTTTGGTATTGTGTCATAGATTTAGAATTCTCTGACATTTGTCCAGTGTTTCCTGTAATATAAATTTATTGTTCTGTTCAAGTTTTGTCAGAATTCTTGCCTGTATTTCTGCATCTTTTTTTGCTGTTAACTCTTGAACAAAAATTGACCCCTAAAACATATCTGGAGTCAGTTTGTTTAATTTGAATCTTTTGCATTCCTTGTTAAGTATTCCAGCATATGTGACAAAATTTTAGTCTTTTTTCTTTCGTGATTCATTTCCAATGAGTGTTAATTAAAGAACTTTAGTTGTTAAAAATTTTTTACCGAATATTCAATATTTCCTCAAAACAAATATTTTGTGTTTTTTTTTGTAGTACAAAGCTACAGTATTTTTATGTTCTACTTATGCTAATTTCTTCCACAAAAGTTTCAGTTATCTCTTGTCTTCCCAGCCACTGCATTCTTCACTGAAAATTTGTTCTTTAAAAATACACTGAAAAAATAATCCATCATCTAGATTGTATGTAAACTCAGATATGGCATTTGCCACAGTATCATGAGTAAAAGAAATTGGAGAATTTTCTGTTTTCCTTCATATTATTTGCAATTTCAACAACTGCTGATGTTGCTGTTGTTGAATTTGTACCACAGAAGCCAATATATCCTCCATATTTGAGGAATATCTGTTTTTTCTTTTGTTTTTTCTACCTACAAAGAGAAAAATTGCTACATTGTGGAACAGACTCTATAGAGGACACTTCTTTGATTGTTTGGTTCTTAATGACTTTTAATAGATATATTCATCTATCATTCAGTTCACATTCTCTCCATTCTCTTATTTTCATAGAATAGCCACATTTAGTAATCACCTCTCTTGAGTAGCTCTTGTATCTTGTATGGGGTGAGCTATAGCAAAAAAAATTTCAGTTAATGTATACCTTTGAATAAGATGGAAGTGAAAGATCCTTTTGATTTTAGACAGTTGGGTAAGTTAATTGTTGTTTGTGATACATGTTTTGGCAATCATGTCTCCTTTGAGACATGACTAACTAGGCAGAAAATTTTCACACAGTAGGTTGCCATTACTTTCTGTGGTAGACAGGTTGTCAACCAAGGCTATATAACTCAATGTGTTCTGCTATTCAGCCCATATCTGAAGGGAGAAGAGATGGATTAATCCCTTTACCAAGGGTATTTGTGTGTAAGTGAATGAAACAAATTTGACTGTAATTCAAACTCCTCACCTCAATTTCACATTTGAAGCTAATGCCTATTAAACTGCAGGTGAGGACTTTTCCTTTTCCCATTAATTAGTATCAGCAGCTTTTTATCTTCTTTTATGCATAATGTCTATTCAGGTTATAGGCGATCATGGCTCTCCACAACATTATCCTTTATTATTTCTTACCAGCATTCTGCCATCTTTTTGCACCAGCTTGTTAGGAAGATGAACACATATAGTCATATATATATATATATATATATATATATATATATATATATATATTTTTTTTTTTTTTTTTTTCCATTTATAAACGAGTTATTACACGACCTAGGTTTCTACTATGAGTTCATGCAATAACTCGTTTACAAATGGAAAATATTCAAAAGTTCTACAATATAATTGTATTGAATATTTTTAATACAAATGTGCATTGGTCTAATCTTATTATGACCAAAAACTAAATAATTAAATAATAAGACAGATCTGTTTTGCTGTATCACACCTCATCAGTACGGTTAGACATCTGATTGCTTTTTAACCCTGGATTGAAACCCGACTGAATTGGCGTCAGTTGGCGATTCTACCTCTGAGCTATGGGCGCTCAGTAGAAGGAGGCAGACTTTTAGTGTATGTATCATACACCAGTGGCCAGAATGCTCTAATTCATTACTGAATGAGCGATGCGTAGATGCTAGAGTAGCTACTGTTTTTACAAAGTCTACCATACCTCCAGAGTGCTTAATCAGGGAGTGAGAGCATAAAGGTAGATTAGTGTATATAGTCAAATATCGTGCATGTTTTTATGATCTTTTTTATTTAAAAATAAGGGGTCATACTATATACAGGTAAATTTTTTGAAGAGGTTAAAAATAATGTATTTTTGGTGACTGGTTGCAGTATACATAGCTAAAGATGTTTCTGGAGGTGTTAAAATTTATACATATCTACACTCCTGATCAAAAATTTAAGACCACTTAAAAATCTTTAAAAAGAAATTTTTTTTTATGGATAGATTTTAAACTCCTCCCACTTAAGGTTACCAATACTATAATCTAAAAGGTTGTGGAAACAAAAAGTTACATTCCAAACATTTTATTTAGAAATTTACATTTTTATAAAATGAGGCAATTTACACATGATCAAAATTATAAGACCAGGGGTATAAATTGTTAGATCTATGGCAATTCCAATGCTTTTAGTTCAGTTAGAGATTAGCAATCACTGTGTAAAGGTGTTAACATGCCTAAAGCAAGCAAACTTACCAAAGTTGAGCATTCTCAAATTCTAGAATTCCATAAGCAAGGTTTGTCACAGTGGGCGATCGCAGCTAAGATAAATCGCAGTCAAACTGTGATTTGCAACTTTCTAAAGAACAGTGAGAATTATGGAAAAGCAAAATACTCTGGTAGGCCCCCAAAAATTTCTCCTGCATTGAGTAGGAAAATAAGATGGGTTGTTATGAAAGATGGGGGACTTTCTTCTAGTCAAATTAAGGCAGTCACAGATGCTGATTGCAGTCCCGTAACCATCAGACGACACTTAAGACAAAAAGGCATAGTAAATAAAAAGCGTAAACAAATTCCTCGGCTGCTTCCACGTCACAAGTTGGGCCGCTTAAAGTTTGGTCGTGAATACCAAACATGGGACGTTGAGAAGTGGAAGAAAGTCCTGTTTTTTGATATGAAAAAAAATCAATCTTGATGGTCCTGATGACTTCCAATGATATTGGTATAACAAAAACATGCCTCCTGAAATTTTCTCCACACGTCATAGTAGTGGAGGGTCCCTAATGGTATGGGGTGCCTTTTCTTACAGAGGGACAATGGAGCTCCAGGTGATGCAGGGTTGTCAGAGAGCAGCTGATTGTGTTAACATGACACAAAAAGCATCTTTGATGACGGAGGGCCATCGTTTGTGTCGGGATGGATGGTTATTCCGACAGGATAATGCTGCAATCCATGTTGCAAGACAGACCTTGACCTTTCTACAAGAAAATGGAGTCCATTTCTTGGGACATCCTGCATGCTCACCAGACTTGAACCCAATTGAAAATGTTTGGGGATTGATGACAAGAGATGTTTATCGAAATGGCAAACAATATTCAACAAAAAATGAACTTTGTGAAGCCATCTTCAGAAGCTGGAGCAACATCCCCTGTACCTTAATGGAAACGCTTATTTCTAGCAAGCCCGACAGAATTTTTGAAGTCATCAAAAGCAGTGGAGGTAGACTTCATTATTAAATTTGGTTGTTAAATATTTTCATACACTTTTTGTACAATTTCGTAGAATTTTTGTCTCTGGTCTTATAATTTTGATCATGTGTAAATCGCCTCATTTTATAAAAATGTAAATTTCTAAATAAAATGTTTGGAATGTATCTTTTTGTTTCCATAACCTTTTAGATTGTAGTATTGGTAACCTTAAATGGAAGGAGTTTAAAATCTATCTGTAAAAAAAAATTCCTTTTTAAAGATTTTTAAGTGGTCTTAAATTTTTGATCAGGTGTGTAGTGCTAGGTCTTGTGTGCAATACCAGATCCTGCCTGCAATAATTTTGGAGTAGTTTTGTGCAAAAAGAAATGATGCTTATTTATTTGCTATAAAATAAACCAAGATGATTAGTTTCAATCTGCATGGGAATGATTGCAAAACACTTTCTCCTCCCCAATTCATCAGCTGAATCACACAAATGAATGCTTGGATTTCTTCCTAGCTAGTAAAATCAGCCACATTGGGGTTATGTGATTTATCTCAGTTTGTCTTATCTTGAAATTAGAATGCCACACTTGTTTATCCCAATTTACTCCTGTGTGTCAACAATATTTCTTATTTTGTGAATGTTTTGCCTTATTACTTTTAATTTGCTTTGCCTATATTGTTTGATTTATATTATTTTTGTCTTATGCTTTTTTATTATTATTGTTTATTTTCAATTCTGTTTGTTGAATAGTGCTACCATTTACACTTAGCCATGGCCACTTACTCTAAAAGGATGATGTCCTCATACTGCAATGTTTGACTGTGATATCTCTGATAGTATTGGTCAGTAACTGAGGTCATATTATACACAAGCTATACAGAAAAATGTCATGTTTTTCACCAAATGTTTCAGGGATTGCACAATATATGAAGTAAGTTTTAATACAAGTCTATACAATACTTGCTATTTCCCTTCGTCCTTCTTGCCTTCAATATATATACTGGGTAGTAAATTTTCCAAGCCTTCTTTCTCTTCTCAGAAATTTTGACTGCCTCTTTCTAAATTGCCAACATCTTTGAATTGTATATAATATTCTTTAATTTTACACACTTGTGCAAATTAATTAAAACAAATGCTTTAGCTTCCTTTCTTTCACCTTATAGCTAGTTTTAACCCACTGAAGTGACAAGGTGTAACTGATTTTTATTTTTTCCTCAGATAAGGTCATTTGCAGTGGTTTACAGTAATATGAATCTATTTTTGGAGTGTATGATGAAATCTGTTTGGCCTTGAAAAATAATGCAACAACACACCGGTAAGCTTTACAGAGAGATCACGGATGTTGTTAGTGTCAACCTTTCAACTGTCAGTTGTATCATCAAAGCAAAGAAACAAACTGGATCCATCAGTCCAAAATGTAAAGGAAAATTTGGCTGAAAGAGAAAAACAATGACAAGAATTGATGTATATGTGATCAGGGAAACCGTGAAAGATCCTAGGGAGATAGTATTCATTCAATTAATTTGCACAAGGGTGTATTATAACAGTATTGTTCTTTTCTCCATAATTATTTCTCAAATTTCACTACAGAAGCCTGTAAGTGCTGTAAAATTTAGCATGCATTTTTTCTTGATAAAATTACCTTTGTTTGTGTGTTTCTCACAAATTATAAACTCTAGATTGATTTCTCTTCTAATATTTGTCCATTAAATCTCTCTTCTTTCCCTTAAATAGCTTTGGAAATCATTTGTAAAACTAGAATTAACAATAATAATATTAAGCCATTTTTATCAAGTTAAAAATTAAAGCAATGAATTTTTTAGAATTTTTCCTATTCAAGATTATGCTGCTAAAAAGATATTCTCTTCTGAACTTGATTGAAAGTAGTTTTTGGTTATCAGTTCAGCATCTAATCCAGAACATTAGCTCATGCAAGGCTCACCTAAATCTTGTCACTGTACATTAAAAAAATAGTAAAAAATAAAAATAGCCATCATTTCTCTGTTTTTAACAGGAATGGTATAAACTCTTGTTGGCTGGCTGATAGACAAGTTTTAAATAATTGAAGATAAGTTTGTTTGGTCAAAGCTCTTCACTTTATATCTTTATGATGAAATGTGTTTGGCAAATTATCATTATGTGAATTTGATCAAGAAAATTTAATTTAGGCTGTCAGTAAATCTCTCTTAAGTGGTGGGGGGTGTAGTTCTGATAAATGAACTTAACATCACAGCAAATCATTCAAACATCACTAAAAACACATTTTTGTCACTCTGTATTTTTATTGTTTTTTTTCCTGCCTTGAATTTTCATGTTCATTTTTTTCCTTTATTTTTGTTCTGTTTTTTTTCTTCCCACATTTTTCAAGAATGGTGTTGTTGAATGATTAAAATAATAACTTCCCCTTTAATCTTCAATATTATTTTATTGAGTGATTGATATTTCAAGTTGATTTCATACTCACATCAAAGATTGAAGTTGGAAATGTAAGATGATTTTTGTCTTGTTTTTATATAATAAAAATTTTGACAGAATGTGATTTCAGTGTAGGTAAGGCTTTTATTCTTATATCTCTTACAATATTTCACTCAGTAGTTCAAGAGCCACTCAAGGTATAGTGTTACAAAGGCTTGACTGATAAGTAAAGTCTATAACTGCATGTTATTGCTGTTTATAAGATGTGTAGGTGGTGTATTGCCTAGTGACTCAGAATATAAAATTAATCAGCTGAGTTCAAATTCTGGTCTCATTACCTTCACATTCAGGCACATATCCTTCAGAAAGCTATGAATCCATCTTTTTTCCCATCATCTATGAGTTAAATAGTAGGGAATACTGACCACTCTAGCCATGGCTTGCAACCAGTCTAGGACTAAGACAATTCTGCATTCAAAATATATATAGCTTTGGCAAAACATTTACTATAGGACCAACAAAAGCATTATGGAGTTCATAATAACTCTATAATACAGATTCATCATCATTTACTTACTCAGTGTTGTTGCAGCAATATGAGACATTATTCTCATGTTAATCTTTTGAGCGTACTCTTCCATGCTGGTTTGAGTCATGTTGAAAAAGAGATTTTCCAACAGTATCTTGCCAGTTTTTTCTGTGGGAGACTGACAACCAAAGCTATATAACTCAATCTCTCCAAGCTGATTTTGAATTCAGTTTCCTTCTCCTAGAGTGGTTTCTTCCCATTTTTTCATAACTGGAAAGAAAAGATGGATTCATACCTTTCCTAATGGTATTAGCAGGTGAGTGAATGTAATAAACTCAACTGGAATTCAAACATGGCTCTCTGATTCAAGCTGCAGTCCATTACTCACCCATGCCTTCTAATAAACACATATAATAAAAAGAAAGAAAGAAGAGATGAAATCATAACTTTCCCAAGGATATTAGCATGTAAGTGAATGTAATGAACTTGACTGTAATTTGAACTTGGCTCTCCGATTCCTCAATCCGAGCCACAATCTATTACTCTTCCATGCCTCCTAATTAGCACATATAACAAAAAGAAAGAAGAGATGGATTCCTACCTTTCCCAAGGGTCTTAGCTGTAAGTGAATGTAATGCACTTGACTGAAATTCAAACTCAATTCTCCAATCCCTCAATAGAATCCCTTACTCCATCATTTCTGCATTACCTTACTCCGCCATTTCTGCATTACTGACTGCAGTTGAAGAAATACATATACAAGCTATTATCGCTTTAAATGTTATTTCTAGTGGATACACATGTTTGAGTAGATGCTCTATTCATTTTAAACAGTATATTTATTTTTATATACCAGCTTGAATATCTGAGAAATCTAATTAAAAGAAAATATGTGCCCTTTAGCATGATTTGAACCTGCATTTCACTTTTCAGGGGAAATCTTTGATGATTTAGATTAATTCAGCCATGAAGAACCTCTCTGATCAAGCAATGTCAAGTAGTGCCCATAAGCACAAATTCATCTCATCACAGATTGATTGACGATGTTCTTCATAGCCAAGTGAGTCTAAAGTATGTTGGAACTAATGACAGTTTTTCCTGCCAAGGGGGATGCAGGTATGAACCCTGTCATAGGGTACATATTAGGGTGCATATTTTTCTTTTATAAGATTTTCCAAATATTTAAGATGGTAGGCAAAAATAAATATACTGTTTACAATAAATGGAGTATCTAATCAAATAATGTTATAAAAATCTGTTGGATTAATAAATAGAAAAAAAAATCCCTTTTTCTTTAAAAATAAACTATTATATAAAATCCTGTCCAAGCATGTTGGATATCAGTTTGCTGTGTAATGGCATTGAGTGATAGTGTTTGTCAGGAATATGATGTTTGAGTGACATCTGAGACAATATAGAAGTTTTAGCATCAGAAGGTTACATATCAAAGTTCATAGACAAATAAAACATAGCAGCTGAAAAAAAATGGATGTGCAAAATCAAATCTGAAAGAAGAACTGCTCCCATTATTGGTTGTAGTTTCCATGGTAACTACAACAGATGCTGGCAGCAAGTTTTCTGCTAGAAAAAAATTTCATCCCTGGTATGGCAGCAGTCTCATCATCAGGAATATACCTTGTCACATACAAAACTACTGTGTAATGCTGAAACCCATTAGTAACTGGCTAGCTAAGAGTACTCACATCTACAGTTTGGTCTTCATAAACATTCAGCATGTTGCTGGGGGTGAAATGATTAAAAAAATTAAAGTTAAATTCCATAATGTTATACTTAATCAGTCTTAATCCATTTTCACCTCAGTGGTTTAATTATATTTAGATCAGATTATATATTTTACCATTGAAATTTTCATATTAGTATTAAAATATAAAGTTACTGTATACCTATTTTTGCAGCCCCTATATATATATATATATATATATATATAAACAAAGATTAACGAAATTTGGTTATAAACAACCAACAATTTGAAATGATTTGTTTTAACATTAATTTTGATCGATACTCATATTTAAGTAGATATTCTGTTTTTTAATTACAGTATTATATATTTATATCTACTGGCCTGATTGTTTACGATAAATTTTTATTATGAAAATGTGTCATTCAGCAGGATTAGAACCCGCGACCCCTTCCCCTATGTGGATAGGGTTCGCAGGTTATTTTTGATCAATACTCATATTTAAGCAGATATTATGTTCTTTAATTAAACAGTATATATATATATATGATGTAATTACTCTGCCAGAAATTTTGCAAGAGTATGCTGTTCTGCTTGGAATTTACCATTGAAACTTTTATATACAGGGCTCTAAACTGATTCATAAATCCACTAACATCCAGTTGTATACAACTGCTTTCTCAAATCCATGGTTAAAAATTTCTTAGAGTGAATAGAATCTATAGGTCACAGTGAGGGACATCTTTCTTCAAACTTTGTGGACTGGCACTACAGAATCACAAACAACTGTACCAAATAACAGAAAGTACACCACTTGGGAATTTTCAACAACAATAACTAAAATTGATATTACATGTAATTCAAAGAGAAAATAATTTTATAATCAAGTTGTTGACATTCCACCTTACTTCAAACAAATGGTTAGGAAGGAAAAATTTATCAATACTGGAAAGAGAAATAACAGTTGCTAGACTTAAGAAGCCTATTTTCCTGAAATATTGTTTGAAGAGAAAGTTTTTATAAATTTCAACCAACAGTTGCACTGGCCGCTCAGTTAATGAATACTGAATATTCCTTATAAGGAAACAGATGATATTGCTATTACAATGTGAGCTATCTGACAAAATAATTGATGACATCAAAAATTCTTAAACTGACTGACTACATGAATGAGATGTGGTAAGAAGCTTCACTTTATAAGCACCAGAGATAAAATATCAAACTATAATGCTTGTGTGCCATCTCTCTGACCTTACTCTACTCCACACCATGTCATCAAAGAAAAAAACTAAAAATATAATTGTATATTTTTATACATACGTGTTTTTTGTTCATCGTTGATGTCAAGACGATAACCATTTTAGTTTCCAGTTTATTCTTCATTGAATTGGTATTCAGCAGTTAGATGTTCTGCTCCCTGAATTACATCAGCAAGGTCATGTTGATATGAAGTTTGTTTTGGGACTTGAATATTAATATGTGATAAGCAGTTTCAAAAAACAATTACTTAAGGCTAAACAAGAGACCTCTTAAATAACTGTTCATTGCCTTAATCATTGATTTATGACAATATAACATTAGTTTATTGAATATTTTTCTATGAGTCTTTTAATTTAGTTATGACGCCATTAAATAAAAAGAAATTGAAATTTAAAAAATTACCTCTTTGAAAAACTGACTTTAGACAGTTGGGATATTTTAATTGAATAAATCTTTTTCAAAAAATAGAAAAAATAATTCAGTTGATAATTCAAAGAAGATCAATTTATCTCTCTGTCTTTTCACTACCTGCAGAAATTCAATTTTTAGAGAAACATTTTTCTCAATATAATGTGAAAGATTAATGGCAGCCAACAAAGAAGTACAAAATGGCAGAAACCAATGAATAATATGAAGCAAAAAATAGAATGTAAATGAACAGTAGAAAAAGGATGGTATAAGGCATTCTTAAAAAGAATTTTAAACAGTAATCAAGACCAGAAATTTAAATATACAAAACGGGGAGTTCATTTCTTAAAGATATGCTTGATATAAGAGAGAGGGAGAGGTTGAGAATGGAAAACTAACTGCAAGAAATATCATTACCATTTAGTAAATGGTTGTCAACTGTAAAATGTTTTTTATGATGTTGCCTCTTGAAAGTAAACATAAAGATTTATAAATCTTGATTTAATGTGTCTGTTTCAGCCTCAGACATAAAAATGAAGATGATTTATGAGTAAGGGAGTCGGTAAAGATAGAAGTTAGCTGTTTGTATTATTTTGAGTCTTTTAACTAACCAGTTAATGACATGAAATCTGAAAATGCATTGAGATATCAGGAGTAACTTTCCAAAAGCTAAGTAGAGTATTAAGGAACAGGAAAATTTTGTTTGAAAAGAAAGGTAAAGAACTGTTATGTAATATCATTTCTCCTATATAGCAGTGAATGCTGGAAAATCTTCTTACAGACAAAGAAGACACTTGAGACAATAGAAATGTGGTTCTAGAGAAGAATGCTGAGAATATCATGGACAGAGTTTGCATATAAACAACAACAAAGCTTTAGAAAAAATGCAAACAAAAAGAACTCTTACACTTGACATCAGAAAGTGACAATTGAAATTTCTAGTGCACATAATGAAAAAATAATGGCTTAGGAAATTAGATACTGGAAGGACAGATTGCAGGCAATAGAAAGAGATGAAAGCAGTGCATAACATTCAGTGGTTTTCAAATGATGCAGCATGCATCATAGGCGTGGCAGATGAGGCAGAATACTTGAAATACAGTCATTCATTTAGAAGCAATTTTTAAAAATTCATATGCCAAAAATAAATATGATTTTAAAATTTAAAATATTATTATTGATTACTTGTAATTTTTTGCACGAGTCCCATTATAAATAGTTATAAATAATCATTGACTGATTTTATCATTCTGATATTTTTGCATTATACCAAGTATTAAGAATATAGTAACCAGGGTCTGCAAATTAGAGGAGAGAGTTATCAGTGAAAATGTTTTGACTTCAAATCTGCATTTATCTCTCTTTAACCCTCTCTCAGTTTTTTTTAAATACACTGAGGTAAACCACTGTCATTTTCTTCATATTTCATTATGAAGTGGTTTCCAAACTAAGGTGAACCTCATTGGTGTGGCAGAAAAATATAGCAGGTGAGACAGAATGATTGAAAGACAATCAAAGATTTAGAAACAGTTTTAAAAAATTCATATGTCAAAAGTAAATATGATTTACAAATTTAAAATATTATTATGGATTATTTGTATTTATATGTATGACACCCAGTATAGATGGTTATAAATATTTATTAACTGATTTTATTATTGGGATATTTTTGCATTATAACAAGTATTAAGAATATAGTAACTCATATCTGAAAATTCGAGAGCGTTATCAATGATAATGTTTTGACTTTAAATCCATGGTTATCTCTTTTTAACATTTTAAAATTTGGTGAGTCATTAAAAAATTTTAATTCCAAAAATGTGGATCAGGTAAAAATGTTTTAGAACCACTGACCTACCTAGTGAGATTGAGTAAATGGTTGGCAGATATCGGGATTATATTCACAGCACCATGTGAATTTAATAAGGACATTGATACAGTTCACAATGGAGAAAGAAAAGAACAACAAACTAGCATTCCTGGATGTAATACCATGAACAGAGATATTAGTACATCTTGGCTTAGCTTGCAATATACATCTCTATATTGCAAGCCAACATTCAAAGGACAATACCTCAACTTTGACTTCCACCATCCATACAATGTAAAGAAAGAGATTATTTGCTGCTTACAACATTGAACAACAGTTATAAGTGATAACACAGAGATATATGCACAAGAAATGGTCAGTATAAGCAGTACACTACAATATAACAACTACCCTGAGTACATGACAGCAGCCCCAACAAACTGGGATAAAAAGATGCAAGAGGATAACAACACTAAAAAACAAACAGCCTATATAACATCAGAACAACCTTCAAAAGTGGTTCAACATTTTGCAGATGCCTCAGTAAGTAACACTTCCCATAACAGAAGAGAACATATCTAAAACTGTGTGTACAACATCCCATTCAGTTGCAGTAAGAAGTATAAAGGAAAAATGAGCTGCCTCCTTAAGATAAGACTGTAAGAACATCTCAAGGCTGTAGCACAATGGAAAATAGAAAAATCAAGCATAGATGACCACATATGGAGAGAAAAGAGAGATCACCCCTGTCAGATGAAGTTGAAATAATAGAGAACAGAACCAGAGAATAGAAAAACTTAAGGAATCAAGGCATATACTAGGTGACAAAAATATAAGTCAGCAAAGCATAGAAATGAATACAATATGGGAACCAGTAATGCATAGTTCTAGATAAAAATAATTGCAAACAACAAAATTGTAATATGAGCTCTGGTAAAAATGGTTACAGTGACATTAACTTTATAAGTCTTCCAAATTTATACACTGATGTTCTGAAGTCACTGGATGGATCTTGTGACTGGACCCAAAGAGGTGTGTGTTACAGTTGAGTTACAGGGAGATAACTTGTACTGAAATATCTGGAAGATGCATGACTTGTAGAACTAGAACAATCTAACCTTGTACACAAAAAAAGGGTTCAGTTTGAAATTCCAGTTGCCTGAAGAAGGTTAGAGCATACAAAAGCCAAAATGTTGTGAATATGGCAACAAAGATGAAAGTCCAAACAATGTAAATAGTATAAATAAAAAAGAAACAATTTATAGAAAAACAGAGGAAGTAACAAAAAAATATCATGTAATACCATTGTTTTTTTTTCTTTTGTGAAATTTTCAAGAATATACAGGATATTTCAAAATTTTTATAGCATTTGATGTATGAATACCTGAGTAACTACATAATCTAGGTTAATGAAATAAAATTGGCTTCTTTTTGAGCAAAATAAGGTTTATTCATCAAAAGTTAAATGAGAAATTCAAAGATATATAAATTTCATTAACAATTCCACAAGTTTTCAAGTTGTGCACTAACTTTAACTGGTGGTTGTCCAGAACTGTTTGCTGTCCTGTTACTGGGGCTTCTGTTATGAACCTCTAAAGGGGATAAAAGGAGGCCTCATGTTTGTCATGGGGGGTCACCTGTGATTCTTGAGGATTTATAGTAATAGAACTAATAGAAGATAAACTAATAACAAAGTTATCACCTTTTGTAAAATAAAAAATCTTAGCATTTTGGATAACTTTGACAAAAGTTAAAAATTAGAAATTATACATGAATGAGAGAAATCAAAGAAAAACATGACAATCAAACCCTATAAAGGATGATCAAATTTCATGATATAAAAGGAAATAACATTTATTTTAAAACTATTTTAAAGGCATGGTGAGAAGTGCTGAAAGGAAATTAAGAACAATAATTCTACCAAAAAACAAAACATTACAAACATAAGAAAAATATCGATTAAAAAAAATGATAGAATTATAAATACCAACACTTAAATCACTACTTTTGATGCACCAGAACTATCACAAGAAATAAAAATCGGATATACAGCTTCCAAAGTAGAAACACATATTTCAAGGCCTATCATGTTGAATACACCGGTTCTTACTTGATCACCAAAGTTAAACAACGTTGATCCTGGTCAGTGCTTAGATGGGTGACAGCTTGGGAATATCAGGTGCTGTAAGCGTATAGTGATGGATGTGCGTTGTGGTGCTGTGGATATCGGCTCGGAAAGAGAAGTCAGTGAGCCGAGTTCGAATTCCAGTTGAATACCCTGCATTCACTTAAGCACTGGTACCCTTGGGAAAGGTATTAATCTGTCCCTTCCTGCCAGTTATTGGTTAAATAACAAGGGTAGAACTTGGGGACCCTGCTCTTAAAAACAAATCCCAATGTATCTTGATACTTGAAAAGAAAAATGTATTACTAGACACAAAAACTTATATAAACAACAATAAATTGTTGAAAGAAAAAGGTATTACCAGCAATAAATAAAGTTTAGTTGGCAATAAATAACCCACCAAGGTTAATTTGCCATAAAAACAAAACAACCAACCAACATATTTCAAACACATTAAGATGCTTCAACTGTTGAAGATATGGATTGTAAATGTACAAGTTAGCCAGTATGTAGAAAATGATCCTAGCCACACAAGGGGTTACATACCCAAATGAAACCAAATGCCACACAAGGGGTTACATGCCCAAATGAAACCAAATGCCACACAAGGGGTTACATGCCCAAATGAAACCAAATGCCACACAAGGGGTTACATGCCCAAATGAAACCAAATGCCACACAAGGGGTTACATGCTTAAATGAAACCAAATGCCACACAAGGGGGTACATGCCCAAATGAAGCCAAATGCCACACAAGGGGTTACATGTCCAAATGAAACCTAATTGTAAACAAAATAATACAGAAATTTTCAGTGAATGTGAAACCTGGAAAAAAGAAAAAGATATATTGAAAATTAAACTCACCAAAAAAATTCCCTACTCAGAAGCAAGGAAAAGCATCAAAACAAACTCCAATACACCATCCTATACAAACATTTCCCAAGCAACATCAAGCTATACCTTTAAAAATCCAATATCAAACAAATTACTTAAAACATGAGAACATATTGCTTACAGATGGATGATTGCTTAGGTTTAACATACAGGATCTAGAGTACTTTGAAATGGTAATTTGAATATGTTCTGCCAATGATTGATGATCTACAAATTAAATTACTTAATAGAGGTTCTGTAATTGCAATACATTGGCAAGCAGATATAAATTCTTTGCTATCCCTCTCCTTGTTTTAATATATTAACGTATATGTGAATATATACTTTTTAAAATGTTTATTTTTAAAGTCATAATTATTAGAAAAATAAATTATTTTTCTTTAAAACAAAATAGATATTGCTTCTACCTATAGATCTTAATTTCTGTCATAAAAATAGTAAAAAACAATTTGTTCTTAACTGCAATTGCAACTGACTTATCATTTCTCTATATAATCACAAGAATATTTTATACAAGTTCTTTGATAACGAAGTGGATATTATAGCAGGTTGCTCATCTATTCTTTTCTGTTAGTTAATAGTGGAGAGTCTGTTCTAGTGAAGGGTAGTTGTATACTGTTGCAGGTTAATGGAATTTGGCCTTGTTGTAGATAGCCCACTATAAGTCATAAAGAAAGGTTATAAAACAAGAAAAGCAAATTGAGTTGAAAAATAACATTTTATATATAACACATATCAATTAATGTTTTTACATTTGAAGTAATACATATAGTATAGGTCCAACAGATGTTAAAATGTTCATGGCAATAAAATGCTGAAAGAGAATTAATGCTTAGGAATATGGGAGCGTGTAAGTAAGGAATGTCTTTGATGTATCCGCTCCTTAGGTCAGTAAGTAGTTTTGAGGCAGGGAAGAAGGTAAGGAGAGGTGAAGGCAGGCGAACATAGTAGCCACTTGACTTAAGTCAAGGGGATATTGATTACACTCTTCTCCTCGAGTCGATCTGCCTGTCAAAGCTTTCTGTATCCACTTTTTATATCTTCTTTTTGGATCACAGCAGCTCATTTGGGATTTCACACTTGTATTTGGTTCCGGGCTTCCCATTGGCTGATAAATAAAATTCGCTTAGGCTCGTGAACTGGAAATTTAATATTTAATTAATTTTTAGTTTTCAATCGGAACATCTGCGCGGAGCCGGCGGCGCAGCGACGACTTTTGGTCATTTGCTTTTTGGTTGTAAAAGTGCAAACATCCGGTCCATTGCTTTTGCAATATCTCCATGAAATAGCACCTCACTAAAAGTGGAAACTTCAGTAAATTAATATCTACCCTCTAACTAAACTTCCATGACTTTACTGTGTTTTAATTATCACTCTTAAGAGGGTTTCATCTCTTAATCAAGCAAGTTGATAGAATTGTTTAGATAAACAATTTTCTAAAGCTTTTTTACATGCAGCTCACTTTTTTAACTTCCACTAATTTCTCTTTTCTAGTGCTTTCTCTTGAAACTTTATTCATTATTTTCTTTTTGGCCAATGTCAATTGATGTCAACTATATTCTGGATAAATACTTTCCATTGGGATTATTAATAGTTGTTGAAATCTATCATGTTACATTTTACAAACATACAAATATATTTTTACATCACTTCAACTTCATATCTTTTGAAAACTTGCATGTTATTTTAAAATAGCAAAGCTTGTCTAAAGATAGATATTTCTGGTACTTTCTTAATAGTGAAAGTTCTGTTTCTTAGTTTCTTTTATTATATGTACAGATTTGTGGTACAGTGGATATCGGCTCGGAATGAGAAACGAGTTCGAATTCCAGTTGAATCCATTGTATTCACTTATGCGCAAATACCCTTGGGAAAGGTATTAATCCGTCTCTTCCTTCCAGTTATGGGTTAAATAGCAGGACAGATTGGGTTCTATAGCCTTGGTCGGCAACCAGTCTACCGCAGAAAGCAATGGCAACCTACTGCGGGATAATCTTCTGCCCAGTCAGTCATGTCTCTTTTGAGACATGATCACCCAAGCATGTATCACGTATGGCACTTCACTGACTGACACATATGTATTTGTTTTAAACCAGAATGACTATTAAATATTTTTCTTACATCATACTCTCGTGTGTCATAGACCAGAAGTAAAACTTGACTGTCAACTTTACCCTTTCCTGATATCTAATTGCATATTTTTATTTGAATTTTTTAAGATGCATAAAAACAATACAATTGTGATAATATTTGTTTCCTCCAGTGAAACTGATAATTCAGGTAAAGAAAATTTTTTAATTTAAATACAGTCGACGGAACTCATAAATGAACAATTATTGAAATAAAATTGATTTACAAATGTTAACAAAATTAAGGTTTTGGTCTTCTTTAGTAATTCATGCCTAATCATCTTTATACAGGTTAAGGTAACTGAATATTTTTTTCAGAGACACCATCTCAGCAAAATACATGGTTTGGAATTTGGAGTTGTCTTTTTCCTAGCCTAGTTACTCACCATGACTAGAGAGCCCAATCTGTCCTATTATTCTATCTATAGTTGGGCCAATTCCTTTAAATACAAACTTTTATTTTTACTTCCCTTAGCTGCTGTATTTTAGAGTTTTCATCATTTATATATTCATTATGACTGAGCTTTCACCATAGTGAATCTCCTTTCAAATGCAATTGAGGAACTTTCAAATTTCCAAAATTTGAAATGAAGCACTGTGAAAATGTTATAATTTATAATAATAATGTTCATGAGTGTACATATATCTCTCTTATGACATAATACTTAAAAAGGAAAATTAATCTTGAAGAATTTACTACACTTGGAGGTATATAAGTCAAGAGAGAGTAAGGAAGAATATGGTTATAACAGAGAAAGTCAAATGACAATGAAGAGCAGAGTAAATAGAACAAAGATGCAATGAAGGGAGACAGTAATTAGAACAAATATGCAAGGATAAGGGATATTGAGACGAGTAGAACAAAAAAGTAATATGAAGAGACAGTGTGACAAGAAAACAGCAGGATAGACATGGGAAAGTGTAGTACATCATGATTAGAACAAATATGCAAGGATAAGGGATATTGAGACGAGTAGAACAAAAAAGTAATATGAAGAGACAGTGTGACAAGAAAACAGCAGGATAGACACGGGAAAGTGTAGTACATAATGATTAGACAAATATGCAAGGATAAGGGATATTGAGACGAGTAGAACAAAAAAGTAATATGAAGAGACAGTGTGACAAGAAAACAGCAGAATAGACATGGGAAAGTGTAGTACATCATGATTAGAACAAATATGCAAGGATAAGGGATATTGAGACGAGTAGAACAAAAAAGTAATATGAAGAGACAGTGTGACAAGAAAACAGCAGAATAGACATGGGAAAGTGTAGTACATAATGATTAGAACAAATATGCAAGGATAAGGGATATTGAGACGAGTAGAACAAAACAGTAATATGAAGAGACAGTGTGACAAGAAAACAGCAGAATAGACAGGGGAGAGTGTAGTACATAATGATTAGAACAAATATGCAAGGATAAGGGATACTGAGACGAGTAGAACAAAAAAGTAATATGAAGAGACAGTGTGACAAGAAAACAGCAGGATAGACACGGGAAAGTGTAGTACATAATGATTAGAACAAATATGCAAGGATAAGTGATACTGAGACGAGTAGAACAAAAAAGTAATATGAAGAGACAGTGTGACAAGAAAACAGCAGGATAGACACGGGAAAGTGTAGTACATAATGATTAGAACAAATATGCAAGGATAAGGGATATTGAGACGAGTAGAACAAAAAAGTAATATGAAGAGACAGTGTGACAAGAAAACAGCAGGATAGACACGGGAAAGTGTAGTACATAATGATTAGAACAAATATGCAAGGATAAGGGATATTGAGACGAGTAGAACAAAAAAGTAATATGAAGAGACAGTGTGACAAGAAAACAGCAGAATAGACACGGGAAAGTGTAGTACATAATGATTAGAACAAATATGCAAGGATAAGGGATATTGAGACGAGTAGAACAAAAAGTAATATGAAGAGACAGTGTGACAAGAAAACAGCAGAATAGACACGGGAAAGTGTAGTACATAATGATTAGAACAAATATGCAAGGATAAGGGATATTGAGACGAGTAGAACAAAAAAGTAATATGAAGAGACAGTGTGACAAGAAAACAGCAGAATAGACACGGGAAAGTGTAGTACATAATGATTAGAACAAATATGCAAGGATAAGGGATATTGAGGTGAGTAGAACAAAAAAGTAATATGAAGAGACAGTGTGACAAGAAAACAGCAGGATAGACACGGGAAAGTGTAGTACATAATGATTAGAACAAATATGCAAGGATAAGGGATATTGAGACGAGTAGAACAAAAAAGTAATATGAAGAGACAGTGTGACAAGAAAACAGCAGAATAGACACGGGAAAGTGTAGTACATAATGATTAGAACAAATATGCAAGGATAAGGGATATTGAGACGAGTAGAACAAAAAAGTAATATGAAGAGACAGAGTGACAAGAAAACTGCAGAATAGACACGGGAAAGTGTAGTACATAATGATTAGAATAAATATGCAAGGACATGGATATTGAGGTGAGTAGAACAAAAAGAAGGCAGAGACAGTAAGACAAGAAAACAGCAGGATAGACACGGGGGAAAGGTAGTACATAATGATTAGAACAAATATGCATGGATAAGGGGATATTGAGACGAGTAGAACAAAAAAGTAATATGAAGAGACAGTGTGGACAAGAAAACAGCATAGAATAGACACGGGGAAAGTGTAGTACATAATGGATTAGAACAAATATGCAAGGATAAGGGATGGTTGAGTGAGTAGAACAAAAAGAATATGAAGAGACAGGACAAGAAAACAGCAGGAGGGACACGGAAAGTGTAGTACACAATGATTTAGAACAAATATGCAAGGATAAGGGAGAATAGACGCAGAACAAAAAGTAATATGAAGAGACAGACAAGAAAACAGCAGAATAGACACGGGAAAGTACATAATGATTAGAACAAATATGTAAGGATATGGATATTGAGGTGAGTAGAACAAAAAGTAATATGAAGACAGTAAGACAAGAAAACAGCAGGATAGAGCACGGGAAAGTGGCATATAATGATTAGAACAAATATGCAAGGATAAGGGATATTGAGGTGAGTAGAACAAAAAAGTAACATGAAGAGACAGCAGACAAGAAAAAGAAAGAAAGACAGACACGGGAAAGTGTAGTACATAATGATTAGAACAAATATGCAAGGATAAGGGATATTGAGACGAGTAGAACAAAAAGTAATAATAAGAGACAGTGTGACAAGAAAAAACAGCATAGAATAGAAACGGGAAAGTGTAGTACATAATGATTAGAACAAATATGCAAGGATAAGGGATATTGAGGTGATAGAACAAAAAGTAATATGAAGACAGTGTGACAAGAAAAACAGCAGAACAGACACGGGAAAGTAGTATATAACAAGATTAGAACAAATATGCAAGGATAAGGGATATTGAGGTGAGTAGAACAAAAAGTAATATGAAGAGACAGTGTGACAAGAAATACAGAATAGACACGGGAAAGTGTAGTAATATGAATACTAGAACAAATATGTGAAGGATAAGGGATATTGAGACGATAGAACAAAAAGTAATATGAAGACAGACAAGAAAACAGCAGAATAGACACGGGAAAGTGTAGTACATAAAATGAGATTAGAACAAATATGTAAGGATAAGGGATATTGAGACTATAGAACAAAAAAAGTAATAAGGAAGAGACAGCATAAGAAAATACAGGAATAGACACTGAAAGTGAAAATATAATGATTAGAACAAATATGCACATAAGGGATATTGAGACTATAGAACAAAAGCACATGAAGAGACATGTTGATAAGAAAACAGCAGAATAGATACGGGAAAGTGTAGGTTACATGATTAGAACAAATACAAGAATAAGGGATATTGAGACGAGAACAAAAAAGTAATATGAAGAGACAGTGTGATGAAGAAAACAGCAGAATAGATACGGAAAGGTAGGTAAGTAATGATTAGAACAAAATATGTACAAGGATAAGGATATTGAGGTGAGTAGAACAAAAGAAGCGTAAGGGAGACAGCGTACAAGAAACAGCAGACACAATGGGAAAGTGTAGTACAGGAACATTAGAACAACAGCAAGGATAAGGGATATTAAGATTATAGAACAAAAAAGTAATATGGGACAGAGACAGTGTGACAAGAAACAGCAGAATAGACACCACGGGAAAGTGTAGTACATAATGTGATTAGAACAACAGTGCAAGATAAGGGAGACAGAGACCAGGGAGAAACAAAGTAATATGAAGTATAGTGTAATAAGAAAACAGCAGAATAGACATGGGAAAGTGTAGTACATAATGATTAGAACAAATATGCAAGGATAAGGGGATATTAGACGCAGTAGAACAAAAAGTACATACACAGTGAGACAGAAAAAACAGCAGAGAATAGACAGCTGGAAAAAGTGTATGTATGTATGTCGATTAGAACAAACACAAGGATAAGGGACATTAGATAGATGAGTAGAACAAAAAAGTAATATGAAGAGACAGTGTGACAAGAAAACAGCAGAATAGATACCTGAAAAGTGCAGGACATAATGATTAGAACAAATATGCAAGGACAGTATATATTGAGACTATAGAACAAAAAGTAATACAAGAGACAGTGTGACAAGAAAACAAGCAGAATAGACACGGGAAAGTGAAAGGTATAATGATTAGAACAAATATGCAAGGATAAGGATATTGAGGTGGAGTAGAACAAAAAGTAATACATGAAGAGACAGTGACAAAGAAATGTTAGAATAGATGATGGGATGTGTAGTACATAATGATTAGAACAAATATGCAAGGATAAGGGATATTGAGACGAGTAGAACAAAAAAGTAATATGAAGAGACAGTGTGACAAGAAAACAGCAGAATAGACACGGGAAAGTGTAGTACATAATGATTAGAACAAATATGCAAGAATAAGGGATATTGAGACGAGTAGAACAAAAAAGTAATATGAAGAGACAGCAAGACAAGAAATGCAGAATAGACACGGGAAAGTGTAGTACATAATGATTAGAACAACATGCAAGGATAAGGGATATTGAGGTGAGTAGAACAAAAAGTAATATGAAGAGACAGTGTGACAAGAAAACAGCAGAATAGACACGGGAAAGTGTAGTACATAATGATTAGAACAAATATGCAAGGATAAGGGATATTAAGACGCAGTAGAACAAAAAAGTAATATGAAGAGACAGTGTGGACAAGAAAACAGCAGAATAGACACGGGAAAGTGTAGTACACAATGAATATAACAAATATGCAAGGATAAGGGATATTGAGACTAGCAGAACAAAAAGTAATATGAAGAGACAGTGTGACAAGAAAACAGCAGAATAGACACGGGAAAGTGTAGTACATAAATATTGTAATGTAAATATAAAAGGATAAGGGATAATGGAGAGCCCAGGTAGAACAAAAGTACGTGCGTGAAGAGACAAAAAGGCAGAAAACAGCAGAATAGACACGGGGAAAGGTAGGCAGACAGCCAGATTAGAATAAATACATAAGGATAAAGGGACAGACATAGACGCAGAACAAAAAGTAATAGGCAGAGACAGACAAGAAACAGTGAATAGATACATACATACATAACATTTAGAACAAATATGCAAGGACATGGTCGAGACGGACAGAACAAAAAATAAATATGAAGAGAAAGATAAGAAACAGCAGAATAGACACGGAAAGTGTAGTACATAAATGACTAGAACAAATATGTAAGGATAAGTATTATTGAGGTATATAGAACAAAGTAATATGAAAGAGAAGAAAGAAAGACAGACACGGGAAAGTGTAGTACATAATGATTAGAACAACATGCAAGGATATGGATATTGAGACGATAGAACAAAAAAGAAGACAGAAGAGACAGCAAGACAAGAAAACAGCAGAATAGACACGGGAAAGTGTAGTAAAGGAATGATTAGGAACAAATACAAAAGACAAGGATATTGATATAGAACAAAAGAAGTATGAAGAGACAGTGACAAGAAAACAGCAGAATAGACACGGGAAAGTGAGAAAGGCATAATGATTAGAACAAACAGGCAAGGATAAGGGATATTGAGACGAGAGAACAAAAAGTAATATGAAGAGACAGTGTGACAAGAAAACTGCAGAATAGACACGGGAAAGTGTAGTACATAAATATTTAGAAATAAATACAAAAGTTGTTGACAAGGGATATTGAGGTATATAGAACAAAAAGTAATATGAAGAGACATGTGACAAGAAAACAGCAGAATAGACACGGGAAAGGTAGTACAGGTCAGATTAGAACAAATATGCAAGGATAAGGGATATTGAGACTATAAATGCAAGTAATATGAAGAGACAGCGTGACAAGAAAACTGCAGAATAGACACGGGAAAGTGTAGTACATAATGATTAGAACAAATATGCAAGGATAAGGGATATTGAGACGAGTAGAACAAAAAAGTAATATGAAGAGACAGTGTGACAAGAAAACAGCAGGATAGACACGGGAAAGTGTAGTACATAATGATTAGAACAAATATGCAAGGATAAGGGATATTGAGACGAGTAGAACAAAAAAGTAATATGAAGAGACAGTGTGACAAGAAAACAGCAGAATAGACACGGGAAAGTGTAGTACATAATGATTAGAACAAATATGCAAGGATAAGGGATATTGAGGTGAGTAGAACAAAAAAGTAATATGATGAGACAGTGTGACAAGAAAACAGCAGAATAGACACGGGAAAGTGTAGTACATAATGATTAGAACAAATATGCAAGGATAAGGGATATTGAGACGAGTAGAACAAAAAAGTAATATGAAGAGACAGTGTGACAAGAAAACTGCCGAATAGACACGGGAAAGTGTAGTACATAATGATTAGAACAAATATGCAAGGATAAGGGATATTGAGGTGAGTAGAACAAAAAAGTAATATGAAGAGACAGTGTGACAAGAAAACAGCAGGATAGACACGGGAAAGTGTAGTACATAATGATTAGAACAAATATGCAAGGATAAGGGATATTGAGGTGAGTAGAACAAAAAAGTAATATGAAGAGACAGTGTGACAAGAAAACAGCAGAATAGACACGGGAAAGTGTAGTACATAATGATTAGAACAAATATGCAAGGATAAGGGATATTGAGACGAGTAGAACAAAAAAGTAATATGAAGAGACAGTGTGACAAGAAAACAGCAGAATAGACACGGGAAAGTGTAGTACATAATGATTAGAACAAATATGCAAGGATAAGGGATATTGAGGTGAGTAGAACAAAAAAGTAATATGAAGAGACAGTGTGACAAGAAAACAGCAGAATAGACACGGGAAAGTGTAGTACATAATGATTAGAACAAATATGCAAGGATAAGTGATATTGAGACGAGTAGAACAAAAAAGTAATATGAAGAGACAGTGTGACAAGAAAACAGCAGAATAGACACGGGAAAGTGTAGTACATAATGATTAGAACAAATATGCAAGGATAAGGGATATTGAGGTGAGTAGAACAAAAAAGTAATATGAAGAGACAGTGTGACAAGAAAACAGCAGAATAGACACGGGAAAGTGTAGTACATAATGATTAGAACAAATATGCAAGGATAAGGGATATTGAGACGAGTAGAACAAAAAAGTAATATGAAGAGACAGTGTGACAAGAAAACTGCAGAATAGACACGGGAAAGTGTAGTACATAATGATTAGAACAAATATGCAAGGATAAGGGATATTGAGGTGAGTAGAACAAAAAAGTAATATGAAGAGACAGTGTGACAAGAAAACAGCAGAATAGACACGGGAAAGTGTAGTACATAATGATTAGAACAAATATGCAAGGATAAGGGATATTGAGACGAGTAGAACAAAAAAGTAATATGAAGAGACAGCGTGACAAGAAAACTGCAGAATAGACACGGGAAAGTGTGGTACATAATGGTTAAAGAACAAATATGCAAGGATAAAGGACAAATGGGGACAAAGGAAGTAGAACAAAGTAATATGAAGAGACAGTGTGACAAAGAAAACAGCGGGATAGACACGGGAAAGTGTAGTACATAATGATTAGAACAAATATACAGAGATGAGGATGTTAGGCAGGTAGAACAAAAAGTAATGTGGAAAGACAGGTGAGCAAAGAAACAGCCAGGAATGAGCCACAGGGAAAGTGTAGTACATAATGATTCGAACAAATATGCAAGGATAGGGATATTGAGGTGGGTACGTGAACAAAAAAGTAATATGAAGAGACAGTGTGACAGAAAACAGCAGAATAGACACGGGAAAGTGTAGTACATAATGATTAGAACAAATATGCAGAGGGATAAGGGATATTGAACGAAATTGAGAACAAAAAAGTAATATGAAGAGACAGTGTGACAAAAGAAAACACTTCGAATAGACACGGGAAAGTGTAGTACATAATAGTTAGAACAAATATGCAAGGATGAGGATATTGAGGTGAGTAGAACAAAAAGTAATATGAAGAGACAGTGTGACAAAGAAAACAGCAGGATAGGCAGGAAGTGTAGTACATAATGATTAGAACAAATATGCAAGGATAAGGGATATTGAGAGCCAGGTAGAACAAAAAAGTAATATGAAGAGACAGTGTGACAAGAAAACAGCAGAATAGACACGGGAAAGTGTAGTGCATAATGATTAGAACAAATATGCAAGGATAAGGGATATTGGTAGAGTAGAACAAAAAGTAATATAGAGACAGTGTAAGCAAGAAAACAGCCAGAATAGACACGGGAAAGTGTAGTACATAATGATTAGAACAAATATACAAGGATAAGGGATATTGAGGCAGTAGAACAATAATAACAGAGACAGTGTAAACAAGAAAACAGCAGAATAGACACGGGAAAGTGTAGTACATAATGATTGAACAAATGTGCAAGGATAAGGGATAATGGTAGAGCCAGGTAAAGACAAAAAGTAATATGAAGAGATGATCATGACAAGAAAACAGCGAATAGACACGGGGAAAGTGTAGTACATAATGATTAGAACAAATATGCAAGGATAAGGGATATTGAGGCAGAGTAGAACAAAAAAGTAATATGAAGAGACAGTGTGACAAGAAAACAATAAGAATAGACACGGAAAGTGCACTGTAAGTACATATTGATTAGAACAAATATGCAAGGATAAGAGGATATTAGGACAGAGCAAAGAACAAAAAAGTAATATGAAGAGACAGTGCATGTGACAAAGAAAACAGCAGAATAGACACGGGAAAGTGTGAAGTACACAATGATTAGAACAAATATGCAAGGATAAGGGATATTGAGACGAGTAGAACAAAAAAAGTAATATGAAGAGACAGTGTGATAAGAAAACAGCAGGATAGACACAGAGAGAAGTGTCGAAAAGTACATAATGATTAGAACAAATATGCAAGGATAAGGGATATTGAGGCAGGTAGAACAAAAAGTAATATATGGAGAAAGACAGTGTGATAAGAAAACAGCAGGATAGAAACGGAAAAGTGTAGTACATAATGGATTGAACAAATATGCAAGGATAGGGATATTGAGACGAGTAGAACAAAAAAGTAATGAAGAGATAAGTGTGACAAAGAAAACAGCAGGATAGACACGGGAAAGTGTAGTACATAATGATTAGAACAAAGATGCAAGGACAGAAGACAAGGAAGTATATGGTGGCAAGAAAAAAGAAAGAAGGACAAAAGACAATACTATCTGAGATGTCTAGAATACAGAAAGTCAAAAGAGAGTTAAGTACAAGATGACTACAACAAATAAAGAAGGGAAATGGAAAGCAAGTTGAATAGCACTGAGAAACGACAAAAGGAGACAATGAAGTACAGAGTTACTAGAAAAAAGAAGTAGAGGAGACAATGAAGTACAAAGTGATTAAAACAAAGAAAGAAGTACAGGCAACAATGAGGTACAGAGTTACTAGAACAAAGAAGTAGAGGAGACAATGAAGTACAAAGTGATTAAAACAAAGAAAGAAGTACAGGCAACAATGAGGTACAGAGTTACTAGAAAAAAGAAGTAGAGGAGACAATGAAGTACAAAGTGATTAAAACAAAGAAATAAGTACAGGCAACAATGAGGTACAGAGTTACTAGAAAAAAGAAGTAGAGGAGACAATGAAGTACAAAGTGATTAAAACAAAGAAAGAAGTACAGGCAACAATGAGGTACAGAGTTACTAGAAAAAAGAAAGAAGTAGAAAAGACAATGTATTGTTGAATGTCCAGAACAGAGAGACATGTACAAGAGACACAGGATGATTTGAACAAAAATGAAAGACAGAACAATAAAGGAATGATAAGAGACAATATGGAGTAGTGTGACCAGAACAAAAATTGAATGATAAGTGCCAACGAAGAGACAGGTGAAAACAAAGAAAGCATGACAATCGTGACTGATTAGAACAAAGAATTTTGGTATAAATTTTATGATTTTTTAACACATTAAATTTGACAGTTTGAATGCTAATCAAATCTAAAATATTTGGTAGAAATTTTATTTGTCAACTTCAAATTTCTGTGAGTGATTTTCAGTTTTAGTTAATTTTATATGTCTTGTTTGTCAATGTTTTTTAAACTCACTGAAATTTGAGCAAAAAGTTTTGTGAACATTTTCTTGGTCCTTAAGCTATGGTAGATGCATAATAAGTGGACAAGAAGTGATTTGTCAATACTGCATATTTTAACCAATGACTCTTGTGACTGGTATCTGAAAATCCTACCATAACAAACGTTGTTTTCTGCTGCCCAAGTCAGTTGAAGTATTTTTTTACATGATGTTATTTATTTATTTTTATTTTAGAGAGCATTTCTCATGATCTGATTGATCTTGCCTGACAAGTTAAATTAATGGAAATTTTGCATTAATTAATAATCATCAAAACTTAATTGAATGATGACCAAGAACTTCTATATTTTTCCTCTTTGTAGAATCATTTGAATCTTAATGAAATAAAGATAAAATGCAACACATTTGTTTCTAGTTTTTTTTATTTTTAATTTGCTCAGGAATTATTTTGTTAAAAAAACAAAAGAAGTAGAATAGAATTCTTATTGTGCTGTCAAAATGTTTAATCACTATCAGAATTATCTTGTTTTAACTGAAATTCTTTTACTGTCATAAAAGTTTAATAAACAAAGTTCTTGGGTATGAGTTGGTGAGGAGAAGAACTTGTGATGCATTAACAAGATAGCTTATTTATATAAAGATGTAGGCACAAATAAATATACAACCTTCTAGAATAAAATTTAAATAAATGCATGTAACATCATTGTAATTATTCAATACTCCTACTCTATATTTACCAGTGAGAAGTGTTATGAATCTTTGGCCAGCTCCTGACTATGTCTTAAAGGAGCAAACTTCAATTTCAATGAAATTCCAGACTTAGACTCAGATTGTTACAGAAAGAAAATAAGTTATAATAGTCCGGCTTAGCTCAGGTTCTGTTTGTAATATATTGTTGATATCAATGACAGGTATAAGAATATGTGAGGAAATAAAAACTGACTCAGTAACAACAGAATGAAGTGACAAACAACCATTTGAACAATAGAAACAATTTTTCTTTTAATATTTATATAATTTAAAAGTGTTGTGTTTGCTACTGGGAAGGGGATGTGTTCTGTGTTATGCGGTGTATGCAACACATGTAAAAGATATACTTGTGTTTGGGGTAAGGAAATATAATGTCCAAAAGATAAATGTTTGTCAGCTTGATCTGATCATTGAATGTCATCCAGCTCTGATTGTGAATATAAAAATGGTCTTACTTGCAAGTGACTTTCCTTAGACTTTAAGTGAAAAGGTAAATATCTTTCTGGAGAGACAATTACTTTAAATGGAAAGCAATATTCTCATTTGAAGTTATTGAAGCCGAAGGTCCATATGTCTGGTTTCTTTCCATCTCTTTAGCAAGGCTCCAATTGTATGTCCAAACAGATTCATGTCCATTTCATCTCTCTCCACAACTTTGCACCATATTTTTTTTTTGCCCTCACATGGGTAAAAGGGTCTCTAGTTTCTAATTCATGGGTGACTGTGTCTTGACTTCTTTGCCCATCGTTGGTCAGTCAGTTCCTACTACTATTATCACTCAGTTTAGTGTGAAAGGGTGATGTTGACTTCCTTGTTTTTATTTATCGCTTTGCATAACAGAACGTATGAAAGGATGTATATATCAAGATATTTACTACATATAAACACTCACATACATAAGTTCATAGATGATATGTAATGTTTTATAAATAAAATTTAATAAACTTAATCTTGTCTGGCACAGTATTGCAATAATTGACGACTGAGTTTGTGATAAGTACAAAATAAAAATAACTTTTCTTCACTGTTTGCTAATTCACGAGCAAGTGTGAAAATATTTATTAACCAATGGAAGGATAGCAATTAACAGAAAATACAAATTGAACTTTCAATGACCCATGTCATGTTTCTTCCTGTCCAAAAGTGAGTTTGCTTTGGGAGCTGATCCCATGATCGACTTTGCTACATATTTCACATTTTTCAGTTAGTCATATATACTCTTTTATTTTATTTTCCAATGCCTTCATCAACAGTAAATAAATAAACACAAGTGGTTTCCCTTAAAATTAATGTCCAAAATCTGACCCTAAAATTAAAAAAAAAATTTTCATAACTTCTATGATTTTGCTTTCCAGTTTTATGTTTATTTGCAGTCAAATTTCATTTTTAGGTTTCAGTATAAACTAAATGAAATTACACATTTAATAAATTAAAAGATTACATCCCAGATTCATAATTCATAAAAACCTTAAACAACACAAGAATTAAAAATAAAAATTCAAATCTGGAAATGGCCAATTCATAATATGCACCTAATGATTGCATAGTGCATGAAACTCTGAGTTGTGCTATAGATGTAAAATAATATGTATATTTATTAATTTATATAGATATATATAAATATATAAAATATTGCAAACACTAACATTTTCCTTTGTTTCTACAAATGAAGGTTTCCACTGCCTGAGGAAGTCTTTATTGATAGAAACTATGGTAGTGAAAAAGATTAGTGTTTGTAATATTCTACATCTTAACTAGTTCTACACTTTTGATTTTTTGGAACTGTGTATTGACCACTTATTTTTTAATCTAACCATTTCCTAGACAAGATAAAACTTGTCTGCAAAACACTTTATGAATAAAAAGTGACAACTGTAAAAACTATTCTTAGCCAATGTATTTTAGTCTCTGAGTGACTTTATCAAGGAAATGTAGGATCTATTTTGTTTCACATGTTTATATGCAAAAGTAAAGATGTCATTCATTTATTAATGTTTTTATATAGTTGAGAACATTTGTGAATGTTCATCAGGTGGTTGAAAAGTCAGTCAAATCATGTGCAGGACACAATGTCATAATTCAAGGTCTTGCAAAAGTAATTAATTAATATTCAAGAATTTTTAAAAAATGAATATTGTTTAAATTGTTATTAGATCGTTTCAGTATGAGATGGATGTATGTGCTGCATGTCTTCAAAATAATGAGGTGATGAATTTAACTGTTTTTTTTTTATTTTACAACATATTTATGGTTGTTTATTTTGGCTTGGGGAAGTGGGTAATTCTTTCAGGAAAAGTGATATTGGGAAAAAATTGAGGTGTAAAATTATATTTGATAAGTTTCCCTGGCGCCACTCTCAAGAATTTTTCTTCTGAGTAAATTACTTTCTTTTTGATAATCTGGCAATTTTTAGATCAAAATTGTGGTTGAATTTATTTGTGCATGCCTAGAGCATTTGATAAATTGTTATGCTAAGAATAGTTTTTTCTCTTGTCTTTTTTTATTCATTTTTTTCCTTTATATATATATATATATATAATATTTTCAAAATATTCTGTATGAAATTTACATTTATTTATTCATCAACAGTCTGAACAAGGCAGTTTTGGGGATTTTTCTTGACATTGCTGAAATAAATTGTAGATTTATAACTGTATACTTATGTATTAGTTTTTTTTTCTCAATATATATATATATATATATATATATATATATATATAGGCAATCTACTCAAAAAGTTCTCAGTCAGGGCAAGAAGAAATATTTCGAAAAAGTTTCTGATGTTTGGTCATTTTAGGAAGCAGGTTGGGCCAATAACTTTTCAGCACCCCCTTTATACATGTGTAAAGAGAATAAAGTAAAAAATTACCTGACTAGATACCCCTTAAAAAATATGCAAAGTCTGAAATCAAAGACACTTTCATTAGTCATTGTCAATGAATGTTAATTAGATTCTATTGCAACTAACAAAGCAGCAATTGAGAATAATTAAAACGGTCTTTTATTTATTTATTCTTTTTTGTTATCATTTCTTTCATTAGAAGAATCTAAGGTAATGAATTGAAATCAGGCTGGTGAAATTCTTATGCCATAGAAAAGCATCCATGTAACCTGGCCATTAATTTATGCTCTATGATCATTAACAAATACATAACAATTATAGTCAATGGCTGAATAATTTGTGTTACAATAATAATTATCAAGATGGATTTCAAGTATTAATAAACAATAAGTAATGTTCTTATGCTGACATTAATTGCAAAATAATAAAAAGATCATTGTCAGTCTCATGGCCAGGTGTGGTCATAGCACCTATTCAGCTCTCTCCTCTTGCCCTGGTTGCATCTGGGTTGAAATTCACTATTCACAGATTATCTTGAACAAGTAAACCTTGTAGAGCCCATCCCTCTTGAGATCAAACCCCAGCTTTTGTCCTCCAGCTTGAATGCTTGCCTTGGTGTTGGTTACTGATTCTATTTGGGTGGGAGGTAGTTATCCAGCTGGACTATCAGAAGCTCACTACCCAGCAATGACATGTCATCATCACTATGGATATACTTTCAGTAGTTCTGTACCATGTGTAGATTTTTGCTGCAGTCTACTGATATTTGCTATAATTACCAGCTCTTGGTTGAACTCCTTACTAGTGATAGCCTTGGAATCACTATACAGAGATTTATCTACATTGTTCCATGCCATAGGGATTAGTTAAGGGGGAAAAGAAAAGTAATAATAATGATAATTTATTTAATAAAGTGTAATTCTGAAAAACAATGTTATTATCATGAATTTTCATGTTGATCAGGCTTGTATGTTATTAAATTCAGTGTTATTGCTGTAGAGCAGGTAGCAATGGTTAAATGTAAATGACAGAACTGTCCAACAAACAAAACTGACAAATTTTGTAATAAACAATAACAAGAAAAGAAAAGAATAGGGCAAAAAAATAATATAAAGCAAGCAATCAATATATGCAAGGCAAATTAACAGTAATAAGGAAAAACAACAGTAATAAGGCAAAGCAACTGTATTATGACAAAGAAGTTCACAAACTAAGAATTGGGGTGACACACAAAAGCAAGTTTAGATGAGTAAAATTAGCATTCTGACTTCAAGACAAGACAGATCAGGACTGAGTCAAATGAAACTGGGAACCGGCCTGTTTTATTTGCTAAAAAGAAAATCCCAGCATGTATTTATGTGCTTCTGCTTATAAATTGAGGAGAGGAAACTATATTTCAGTCATTCTAATATAGATTGAGGGCATTTTGATGTGGTGTTAACAAGCTTGTCTTGCCAAAATTATTGCAGCTGGGTAGTGAGCTTGATCCTCACTGGGTGCCCCATACTTTTTGCCATGTGCCACATCTAAGCTGCACTTAGAAAATTACCATTCCAATAGAGACTAGAACCGACAATTTTTCTTTCTATTCTGAACAATTGTTTATCTTAACTGGAATCAATCAGCTCTGCTCCAGCAAATGTTAAAATAAACAATTCAGGTATCTGTATATTTCTTTTAATTTTGTTATGATTAGCTGTGATTTGAAGCAATCATGACTCATGTGACCCAACTTGTAATCAATTGTAACAATCAAAAATATACTGAGGATGATGGAAATAGATATTGAAATATTGAAAAAAAACTACCCATGATAACCTCTAATCAAATACTGAATACTTCAGAACTTTTTTTTAGAGTTGTCTTCACCTTCTCTAAACTACAGAAATATATCAATTTTATTGCTGTCAAGAAATGGAGAGTTAATTTATTGCTTTATTTTGATATAAATTTGACCACCATTAATAAAAATAAAATATATTAAAATTTAATATTTAATATTTTTCATTTAAATTTTAAATTTTTATGTACATGTAAGCTTAGAATATTTAGATTTTTAATCGTGTTATTAAAAACGTAATAACTTAAATTTATATGATTTAATTTCCATGAACATTGAGTGAACTTAAATTCAAATTTATTAAACTGTCAGTTTGAAATACGCACCTGATGATTGCATAACATATGAAACTCTGAGTTATGTCATAGACATAGGATAATATATCCATAGGCAGCATATCTTCATTCAAACATGTTTCACGGAATAATATAAGCAAAACATTTCAATCAAATTGATGAACCAAGGAAGATTGCGTTTTTTTATTAGATGTATGCTGGTTTTGTTTTGTTTTTTTAATTTCATTGTTTTTCAAATTAAGTTTAAGTTTATATGAAATAAAACTAAAATTAATTATTTATTTTTTATGTCTGGCTAAAAAATAACTTTTTATTGGATTGTCAAAATTTTGATTTAGTAAAACAAAAACTAAAATATTACCTCAAAAATTAGTGCTTAATAATTTTATCAGCTTCATAAACTGGACAAAATAAACATTAAAGCAATCAAACCATTTTGGTTCCTTCAAATTTTGGTTAGAGAACATTAACCTCCACAGAAGAAATGATGAATTGGATCTAAAATTAAAAAACATCATATACTCATCTTCCTCCAACCATTTAAAAGTTACCAAGTGTATCAATTACTGTAACTTTCTTAAAATTTTACTCTCAAGAAGTTTTCAAAAGCAATTAATTTATAGACTTCTTGAAAAAAAATCTGAATATTTGGAAAAGAAATTTGCCTGAAATATAATGTTCCACGAATTGTTGTCAATTAGCTCAGGGCCCTAGAATCAAACTTCTAAAATTAAAGTTTGATGAAAAGAAAAAGTTTCTCTTTACCTAGTAACAATTAGTTTCATTATTGAAGGCTATTTTTGAGAAGATAAATTAAGTTTTGCTCTACCAATCCTTGAAGGCAAAATAAACTTTCTTTACCAAAAATAAAAATTTTGTATGTGAAAAATCTTTGCTCTTTGCTGCTTACAGTAAATCACTTAAATACATTAAATCTGCTTACTTTCTTCTGATTCAAAGAAGAGAAAGAAAATTACCATAAAAAATGTTTTTGGACCTTTAGATATTAACCCACAGTTTTACATCTGCTGTCATATATAACCAATAACTTTTATACAGTAGCATCATCAAAGAATTTTGAATTTATCAGTACAGAAATAACTATGATATTCTTTTCTAAAGGCTAAGTATGGTGCATCTCTCAGCCAGAATTGAAAGCCTATATCAAATCTTGTCATTCTACTGAGAGCAAACATTTTCTGTTTCCAATTGAGTTTGCAATAGCTTGATGCTCTAGTTAGTTAAAAAATCTAAAGATGAAAGTAGAGATTAAGAGTGCAGTGAGTTCTTACAAAAATAAAATACATAAAGAATAATAAAAAGAATTTAAATTAAAATTAGGTAGTGAGGTTTTTCTTTAAAATTTGTATTTCTTTCTCTCTAAACTTGTTTTTCCATAATTCTCTCAAGCTACCAGAAGGCAAGCCTGAAATGAATAAAAAAGAAAAGAATGAACCTAATCAAAAAACACTGGCAGTCTTCAAGAACAGTGCCTACTAATTTATGATTAAAGACATCAAAAATTAGGGGGACTTCATGCAAAACTTTTGTTATGAAAAAATATAAAAGAAAGAAATGCCGGAAAGTAAAATAAATTGACTAATCCAAAAAATTGACACAAAGATATTTTCTGATATTTGTGCCAGATTTTCAAGACTATTCAAAAGATATAAAATCTGACACCTCTAGGCCAGATGAAATGCAGAGAGGAGATCAGAACAATACCAGAAAAGACAGAACAAAAGAATGCAGAAATGAGTTATATATGAAGAAGAAGTCCAAAGTTCATTGGTTACTAACATTTCCACTCTGTTTCTGGGCTGAAAAGAACACAGTAGATTGACATTGACCCAATTTATGAGATTAATACTATCCCTACCATGATCTTCAGAACAACCACAAACAGACATTTCTCCTGTCTGCTATCAATATCTGCCTAATTTATGAACCTTTTGCTATGCTGAACATCAAAAACCTCACTCATCACGCTATAGAAAATTATTTATTTTAATCTTTGAGTTAGTTTTATGTCTTATGTTTCTGATAAAACATCAAGAATATTCACATAATTGCCTTAAGACTATAATCAAGTTAATCATCTTTATCTGGGTATATTTGTTCATTACTAAAATCTTATTAAACTAATATGTAATTTGGTGAAATATCAGATTCTTCACTTCCATTCCTATTATGCATTTCATTTTTTTAATTAATTATCTATGTTAAAACAGTTTTAATGAAACAAAAATTATATCAGAACTATATATTCTGGAATAAAAATGACATGAAGCAAAATAAACATGTGTATTGAACAAAACAAGATCTAAATTTAAAATTCAAATGCTAAGCACTGACTCATTGATTTTGTTAGAAATAAACGAATTTACTCGAATTTACAAAACCTTTGTTTAGCACACACAAAACTCGTGAAATTTCACACCTAGATGCGAAATGTTTTTCATCCAATAGAAAACTAAGAAACATCTAAAAACAAAATAGGCCAGAATCATATCCGGGAGTGAAATCCTAAATGACCTTTTCAAGCCCCACAAAATAAAAGGCAGAGCAAAATTGACTGTCGCCAGAGAGAAAAGAAGACTATCGTTATTATTATCATTTCTATCTTTCTCCCTCACCTCCTTATTCTCACAGTTCAACCGTCTGCTTTTTCTTATACTTGATAACCAGACAGAACCCTTTAAGACTGAGTGAATATATCAAAGACACTCCTACCCAACAAATACTCATACATACATACACACAAGTTACTACTACAAACTCTTGATACCCTTAACTTCTTAATACTGTTTCTTATTGAATGTTTAACTTCTACCAATTCATGTTATTCTTTTCTATTAATAAATTTCTATTTAAACATACAAAAATTATACTTTTATTTTTGTACAAAATCCACCTTCTGATAATTCTGGAGAAAACCTGTAATTTGTAGGAAGTTCGGTTATGCCCAATTCAAAAAACATTAACCATCTCCTTACTTCTACACATGAAACTAACTTTTTTTTTATTGATTTGAATTAAAGTAACTATCGTTATGCTGACTTTTGTCATAAGTAAATTTTGTTATGATTAGAAAAGTAGAAGTAGAAAAAATTGACTCTTAAAAATGAATGGCTTAGTAGCAGAGATAGGGTTAACAAATTGTACACCTTGTTTACAGTACCTAAAAATATCAAATTAAATTTATTGAATTTAATTTTTCTATTAACTTTACATAACAATATTTTTAATAAATGATTTTCCATTAATGTTGTTTGATAAAATATCATTTTTTCTCATAAGTTTTTTGATGGTAAACTAAAATTTACCTTTTGGAAAGAAAAACAAATTATAAAAAATAAAGTTGATTATTAATATATTTGTTGTTTTGAATAAAACTATCATAGAGGAAAACATTAGATTAATTCATGCAACAAATAACAGCATTTTTAAATAAATTTCCCTGTTTAAAAACTGAATCAAAGGAAAATATCTTTTGAAGATTTTCAGAAAAAAGTTTGTTAAAAATTCAGCATAAAACATTATTGAAATGAACTTTCTTGGGAGAGACTTTGTAACATTTGTAATAAGAAAGACTACAAAAAAATTAGATTAATAAATTATTTCTTTAAATCAAGTAAAATTAAAATGTTACATTTTAGTAGATTAATAAATTATTTCTTTAAATCAAGTAAAATTAAAATGTTACATTTTGGTAGATTAATAAATTATTTCTTTAAATCAAGTAAAATTAAAATGTTACATTTTGGTATTAGAAGCATGATAAAAATTCAACATACTGTTATTGTTAGAAACAGAAATACAGATTACAGAAAAATAAAGTTGATCATTAGTGTATTTACTTTTATGAATAAAAATTCATAGAGAAGAATATTAAATTAACTTACAAGAAGATAGACTTCTTCTTCTATGTGCCCTGTCCCTTCAGGACATAGGCGATCATGGCTTTCTATGTTTCCCTATCCCTGGTGGCTCTGAGAACACCTTCTCCTGTTACACCATGCAATCTTCGTTCCATCATCCACCTGATTAGGTCCTTCAAATCTGTTATCCGTTGCTTTCCCCTGTCTCTTTTTCTCTCTATCTGGCCTGTTAGTATCAGATTTTCCAATCTCTCCTTCCTCATTGCGTGTCCCAGGAACTTCAGCTGTCTCTTCTTGATGCTCAGTATTAATTTCCTTTTTGTTTCCATCATTTCCAAGACCTCATCATTGCTCACATGCTTGATCCATGATATTCACAGCATCCTTCTGTAGAACCACATTTCGGTTGCTTCAAGTTTTTCCTTCATCTTTGATGATATTGTCCAACATTCACTGCCATATTGAAGGACGGACAGTACGTAGCAATCCAGTACTCTCTTCCTAGTTTCTATCGAAATTGTCCGGTTTCTTAATTCTCTTCTCAACTGCTGGAATGCATCCTTGTGCTTTTGGATCTCAGGAATATAAATGTATAGAAATTGCTGTGGTCACAAAGTGGGGGGTCAGTTTATATATTGATTGTAATATGGAATTGATCCCCCACTTTATATTCAGCATCCTTCTGTAGAACCACATTTTGGTTGCTTCAAGTTTTTCCTTCATCTTTGATGATATTGTCCAGCATTCACTGCCATATTGAAGGACGGACAGTACGTAGCAATCCAGTACTCTCTTCTTTGTTTCTAGCGAAATTGTCCTGTTTCTTAATTACTTACTCAACTTCTGGAATACTTCATTCGCCATGCCAATTCGCCTTCGGATCTCTCTGTTGCACTTTCCATCTTCTGTCATATAACAATTCCCAGGTATTTAAATGTTTCTACCTTTTTTGATTCTAGTATCCCCAACCTTTATTTGGCATATTGGGCAGCCCTTTTTACTGATGACCATGCATTCGGTTTTTGTGCAGTATATTTCTAGTCCTTTCTTGTTACTTTCTTCAGCTACCTTCTGTAGGAGGTCTTGTAGTTTTCTTTCTGTGCCTGCTATCAGCACTGTATCATCTGCGTATATTAGGTTGTTTAAATTGTGACCACCAATTACGAATCCAGGCATAACTTCTAGGGTCCTCAAAACGTTCTTGCTGTACAAGATGAACAGATTTGGTGAAAAGACACATCCTTGTCTTACGCCCCTTTCTATCTTTGTATATCTACTCTTCATTACCTTTTTCATTTAAATTTCTGTCTTCGAGAGATTGAATTCTTAACGGCTTGGCAAGCGAACGCAAGCAACATAACTCGACTATATTCTGTAAAAAACGGTTTAATTTCTATTTTTGTCTTCAGAAATTGAATTAAATCAACTTTACAGTGTTAGCTGCTTGTGGTAAGTCAACTGGGATTCAGTCCATTTTTCAGTCTGTTTTTGTGAAATTTCTTGAAATTATTTTATTTATTTATTTCGTCTTTTGGCCTTCTTTGTTTTTTTTTTTTTCGTCACTTAATTTGTTTAAATAATTTTGCTATTCAAGGGTATTTTCGACTAATGATAAATAGCATCACGGTTCAATTATTTCCATTAGTTTTGTCTTGTAGAAGATTTAAATTTCTGTCTTCGAGAGATTGAATTCTTAACGGCTTGGCAAGCGAACGCAAGCAACATAACTCGACTATATTCTGTAAAAAACGGTTTAATTTCTATTTTTGTCTTCAGAAATTGAATTAAATCAACTTTACAGTGTTAGCTGCTTGTGGTAAGTCAACTGGGATTCAGTCCATTTTTCAGTCTGTTTTTGTGAAATTTCTTGAAATTATTTTATTTATTTATTTCGTCTTTTGGCCTTCTTTGTTTTTTTTTTTTTTTTTTTTTTTTTTAATTGGAGTAGATAGTTTCTACTATCGCCCGGTCTCACACTCCACCCCCTTCTTTTGAATGAGTTTAGAGGTGATCACCTTGTTTCTTGTTTAGGAAGGGGTTTCCGGTTCATCCCCTTTCTCTGGTCTTGGTGTTAGTTCAGCTGGAAGCTCTTTGCAGTTACGGAGTATGGTGGCAACGTCTTTACATTCTGAGGGTACCGGGTTGGCAGTTTCCTGGTTGCTGCTTCCGACTGGTAGTTAGGAGCCCGAACTCTTGCGTAGCGTCTTGAGAGGCTGCTCTGATCAACAGTTGAATAATACCGGGGTTCTTGTAGTGCCATATCGCGCATGGACGGGCGTCCCTGCATGAACGTTCGGTGGGCAACCCCGAGGCCACATTATGTTGTAGGCCGCGCCAGTCTCCATCCTTCACAAGTTGCAAATGATTGACCGACTGATTCTATTCTAAGACCACTCCTTCACTGAATTACTATGGAAAAAAGCAAACATAATAACAAAACTAAACCAGCTCATTTGAAAACGCCCAAACCTGTCTGCATCTCTTTCACTAACATTCGCGGCATCCGCACCAACTTCCCCAGCGTAGATTCTTTCCTCCATAATAACTCACCTGATATATTAGCCCTATGTGAAACTAATCTTAACCCTTCTATCCCCTCATCTGAGTTCTGCGTTCCTCGCTACCTTCCCCTCTTCAGGAAGGACTCCAATGTTCATATGCATGGGCTTGGTGTCTATGTCAGCGAACACCTTCCTTTAGCTAGGGTGTCATCTTTTGAATCCCTAGATCATTCTTTCATGTGCTTCCGCCTCTCACTTCTCAGCTCGATTAGCTATCTCTTCTTTCTGTACCGCTCTCCTTCCTCCCCTGACTGTTCGTTACTTGACATCATTTCTGACAATATTGACAAAGCCATTTCTACCCATCCCTCTGCCCATGTATTCGTGTTTGGTGACTTTAACGCCCACCACACCAAGTGGCTGAAGAACGCTGTCACTGACCCTGCTGGTGTCCACACCATGAACTTTTCAATCACCCAATCCCTTACGCAAGTAGTGGACTTCCCCACGCGTTTCTCCGACAACCCTAACGGAAGCAACTCACTTCTAGACCTCTGCTTCACTTCCATCCCAGACTCTTGCACTACCAGACAACTCTGCCCTCTTGGAAACTCTGACCACACTGTAGTGTCCGTCAATATTTCACTCCACTCCCGCCCGACCCATGAAACACAGACAAGTAGAATATCATACTGCTATCAAAGAGCAGACTGGGATTCGTTCCGAGACTTCCTCTGTGACATCCCTTGGAACAACGTCTTTAGTCTTCCCATCGAAGAATGTGCATCCGAGGTCTCCTCCTGGGTTAAGGCTGGCATTGATGCCTTCATCCCTGCTAGGAAATTCCAGCTTAAATCTCATTCGTCTCCATGGTTCTCACCTGCTTGTTCGGCTGCCATTGCCCACCGGAATCATTTCTTCCGACTTTATCGTAACTATGCGTCGGAAGAAAACAGGCGCCTTTTCACTTCAGCTCGTAATAAGTGTAAAAGGGTACTTAACGAAGCTAAGATGTTGTTTGCTGCCAGAATGAAGCAACGCATAGCATGCTCTAAATTCGGCTCTAAAGACTACTGGCGACTCTGTAAAAGAGTACTTAACAAGAGCAAGTCCACAATACCCCCGCTAATCAATAAATTTGAGGTCCTCACCTCCCCAGCAGATAAGGCTGAATGTTTTGCCCGCAGATTCTCGAACAATTCGAGTCTGGACTCGTCTGGAGTCTTTACACCCGATTTCTCACCTAGAACCGAGGCACAACTGAATGATGTCCACATTACACCTTCGCTTGTCTCTAAGATAATCTTAAAACTTGACCCTCACAAAGCGAGCGGTGGTGACGGAATCCCAACCATAGTCTTAAAGAAATGTGCCCCTGAACTCTCCTCTATCCTTTCTAAGCTCTACAACCTCTGCCTATCTGCTTCCTGCTTTCCTGCCTGTTGGAAATCTTCCTCTATAGTTCCCATATTTAAAAACACTGGAGAACCCTCTGACCCTGCAAATTACCGCCCTATCAGCCTTCTTCCGATCTTTGGCAAAGTGTTCGAAGCCATTATCAACGCCGAGGTGGTTCAGCATCTCACAGCACACAGGCTCCTCTCGGACAAGCAATATGGTTTCCGCTTCACCAGGTCTACTGCTGATATGCTAACGACCATCACCGAGTACATATACCAGGCACTCGACAGGAATGGCGAAGCTCGAACCGTTGCATTGGATATATCTAAGGCGTTCGACAGAGTTTGGCATGCTGGCCTTCTATGTAAACTGCGGAGCTATGGTATAACTGGACATTTGTTTGAACTAATCCAGTCATTCCTCTCTAACCGCACAATGAAAGTGGTATTAAACGGACATGCCTCTCAGAACTACCATACAAACGCAGGTGTCCCCCAAGGCTCCATCTTAGGTCCTACACTCTTCCTGATATATATTAATGATCTCCCTGATTCCATAAGAACCCAAATAGGTTTGTACGCCGATGACACCACAGTTTACTCTCGCCTCCAACAAAAATCTGGTGTAGGCGTCAAAGCTAAACTTGCAGCCGAGATTGAAAAAGACCTCCAATCCATATTGGACTGGGGTAAGAAATGGCTAGTAAATTTTAATGCTTCTAAAACGAAGCTACTGTCAATTAACCATCATCGACAATCTCACCTACCTCCCATTAGCATGGACCAGGCTTGCCTCCCAGAGAGTAAAACACTACGCCTCCTTGGTCTCACACTTTCAGCGGACCTCAAATGGAATGACTATATCGAATCCATTGCTAAATCCGCTGCTATGAAAGTCGGTTCTCTGTGTAGGGCCCGGAAGTTTTTTCCGTCTAAATCTATCCTGCACATTTACAAATCTACCATCCGCCCGTGCATTGAATACTGCTGCCATATCTGGTCGGGTGCCCCTGCTGTTCTCCTCGGGCTTCTCGATAAGGTTCAGAGGAGGGTCTGTAATGTGATAGATACCGACTTGGCAGACCGCCTGCAGTCTCTCTCCCACCGGCGAGACGTGGCTTCGCTGTGTCTCTTCTATAAATACTTTCACGGCTTCTGCTCCGATGAACTTAGATCACTGGTGCCCCCTAAATACGAATTTGCACGAGATACTAGATTAGCAACTAGATCCCACCCTTTTACAGTGAAATCGATAAAATGCAGCCGTAACTTCTACTCCAACAGTTTCTTTCCTCGCACTTCCCAACTGTGGAATTCTCTTCCAAACGATTGCTTCCCCGACGGCTACAATCTCCAGGAGTTTAAATGTAAGGTCAATAGACACCTCCTAACACACTAACCTGCTCCCATTCTATCAAACACTCTTCCCATCTGCCCGACACTTATCCTTGCTATCCTTACTCATCTATCACCTTTCTCCTGACATTCCCTATGTCTATCCACTCCTTCTCTTTACCTTCCCCTATGTAGCCCCATGCGCAATAGTGGCAGTGGAATGCCTTGCTTGGGGTGAGATGATTAAAAAAAAAAAAAAAAAAAAAAAATTACCTGTCCATATGCAAGCGGTTTGCTGCCAGTAAAGTTTCTTGATTACTCTCAAGTATTTTTCAAATATGACCAGGCTGCCGAGCATCTCCATCAGTTCTTTGTGGTGTATTTTGTCAAACGCTTTCGCATAATCAATAAAACACAGGTATAAGTCCTTCCTCATTTGTATTGCTCTTTTGGAAAGCATCCTAATCATAAATATGGCATTCCTTGTTCTTGTTTCTTTAACGAAACCACACTGTTCTTGTCCTATCTCTGGTCTGATTCTGATTATCACTCTATTCATCAGGATTCGGACAATCAGTTTTGTTATATGGCTCATTAAACTGATGGTTCTGTGGAGTTTGCACTCGTTTGCTTCTGACTTCTTAGATAGTGCTATGAAGATAGACTTGCTGAAGTCATCTGGTATAACCCCACTATTATTAATTTCATTAATTATTTCAGTAATTTTTTTCTATACCAAATTCTTCCAGGGCTGTCAGCAGCTCACTGCTTTGTTTCTATTCAGTTTGGCTACTGCAGATTCCACTTCAGCCTTTAATATTTCAGGTCCATCCTCATCTTTGTGTATTATTGGTTGCTCTCTCTTGTCATGGAAAAGATCTTTTATATATTCTTCCCATCGTTGGAGTATTTCCTCTTTCTCCGAAATGATAGTTCCATCCTTAGACTAAGTGTCCTAAATTATATTTTTTGTGAATTTCATTTGTTTCTACAATGAAAAGAGGAAATAATACAGTAAGTCAGAAGGAAATAAAATAAATAAATCTTATATTTACTTCAAACAAATAAGTTAAAGTTATTCCAAGTGTAAAAATAAAAAATATTCTTGAATTTCTTGAGCATCAAAAACTACCACAAATTCAAATCAAAATAGAAATCTTCACTACCAGTAGAATGATGAGATTTACAATAGGTTTTTTTAGATCTGGGCAAGAGATGCACTGTAAATTGGCCTTTTGTAAAGAACACTGTGGAAATAATCCAATTTTTAAATAGAAATGTTACGTTAATTTTTTGTATTAGATTCTTTTGTGGTCCTTTATCCTGTAAATAATTTTTCTACATAAAATACAATGTCTGGTTTTCTGCCTCAATCCTCAGTTTCTAGCCTTGACAAAGTTCAAAATCTTTTATGTGGCCTTATAGATAATGAATTATTTTTAACCCTATAATGCCCTTCTCAAACATCACAAGATTCTTGCTACTCTATCTCTACTTCCATGGGAAATGTTGAAACAAGCTACAGGACTTAGTTCCACCAGTTCAGATCTTTACAGTTAGAACCTGTCCTGTCATGTACACATATCAAAATTCATCCTTATTCCCTTTGTATTCCACTGGTAAGACAAATGTTTCACTCAAACTGCTTCTTTCAGGTGATCAAGTTCTCTGTGGTAGTGGTGATAGATCAGTGAGAGATTTCCACATTCCACCTGAGAGAGAGAGAGAGAGAGAGAGAGAGGGAGGGAGGGGTTGAAATGTGGAAAATAATTCTTCTCCAGAACTCAGAGATGCTTTTGAACTCTATTAAGACTGGCAAAATGAGACCTGGGCTACTCCTGGTGAGATTTAGCAACAGTACTCTATTTTGGGCCTAATATGGTTCTTATGAAAGCAGAGGAAATCCTTAGGAGTTGGGTACTTTCTAGAGTAGTATAGGGAGCTGACCATTTTACCTGCATCTTGAGTGATCGATCATATATAGGAATTCCACTTGACGCAGAGTGTAAGTTCTCGGTCAAATGTGTGATAAGCAGACTTTCATTTTTTTCTTCAGTTAAGCATAGTTTTTCTCACGTCTTATTTTTTATGTTTAATACTTCTTCCTTTATTAAAATACTAATGTTGTACCATGACTACTTTCACACACATAGACACAGACATATATATATGTATGCCATGACAATATTTCATGGCACCCTTAAGAGGATCATGCAACACACTTGTTGAGAATCACTGCTTTAGACAAATATTTGAAAAACACAAATAGGTTTTATGTAATATTAGATATGAGTTTTATTTTACTTGTACTCCTTGTGCTCATTTCTCTCTTCATTTATCTTTCCAAATCAATAATCTCATTTATAGCATCTTCATGTCCCAGGTAATAACACGACTACAAATAAATTGCTGCAAATCAAGCAAATACTTGGAAAATGGAAGCCAGAATACAGAAAATTCTCTAAAGAAGAGCACATTGGTCACACAAGAATTATACACTTGTACCTACTGAAAGAAGGAGAACTAATATACCCAACATGTCAAACTGCATACACTATAAAACGTGTTTTGACTGAATGTAAAATTCTTGCTCCATCTAGGAAAACATACTTCAATATAAACAACATAAAGAAGCTCTTGGAAAAGGAAAGGATGGACAATGTAATATAATTTCTCAAAAGAGTGGTTTTATGGTACAAATAAAGGCCAATTTTTATTAACTATACCATCAATTTATTTTCTGACTCCATAAATTTACATCTTTTATTACATATGAATTATTATCATTTCTGTCATTTTTGTATTTTGTGTCTTTGATATATTTCTTGTATAAGCCATTTTGGCATTTATGTGAATGTTCATTATTATATATGTATTGCTTTATTCAGGTTATAAAGAGTTTTTCTTCCATCTATATGTATATTTATGTAAATATAGCATACTTGTTCTTCCATGTGTGTATCAGGTGAAATGTAGTAACAGGTTGCTATTTGTGCTATGTTATATTATGTTCCAGGTATTTGAGTGTGTGAATTGCACTCTTAAATACATTCCTTGATTTTTTGTATAATCTTTTCATGAAGATTATTTAAATAAATCTCTGGTTTGCACAGAGTTATTCTTCTTTTATACTTTTGGTGTGCTGACTGAATCTCTGGCAGCTGACTTGACTTCACGTGCACAGTGTGCGATCTGAGGATCAACTGCTATGCACGTTTTCACTGTTCTTTTTAAATTTACTTGATGCCTATGCATTTCTGATTTGATTTCGGTGGGAGTGTTAGTCATTAGTTGGTTTTTGCATGATGTTAGTTGAACAAATATGCTATGTTCAGGTTATAAACTAGGTTACCAGAAATATGGAAGAAGAGAAAGAGGGAAAGGATGTATGTGTTGAGAGAAAAAGGGAGAGAGAGTTTCTCAATCACTCTATTAGTAAAGAGAAATATGCTTTTACTACTATCTACTCACCACAAGTTTATACCAAAAAATACAAACCTAATAAAACAAATAAACAAAGAAACTGATATCTAAACCAAACTAGTTGATACCATGTGATTTTGGGGAAAAGAAGCTGAAACCATGAGATTACATTAAAAATATTTTTTTTCATTTTTTCATTTTCTGAAATATATATGAAGAACTGTGCTTTAAATGACCTATGAGGGGTTGATAAGCCATAAAACAAAACAAACTCTACTAACACTAACAATTTCCATCTTTCTCCTTTGTTAATTAAACAAATATAGATCAACAAATTGAACAAGTGAATACAACAAAGGCTTTAGTTCTCCTATTTATGTGTTATTCTTGAATTACCTTCAAAAGATTTGTACTCAATGAGTCATTCTTTGTGAGTGTATTTACCAATTCTTCACTCCTCTGAATCCATAAGAGTGTTAATTCCTCTCTTTTAATAATTTCTACATAATCATAAACAAAGAATGCTACCAAATAACAGAAACTGTATCACTTGAAGACTACTAACAGCAGTGACAACTAAAATGGATAGTACATGTAACTTGAAGAGAAAATAATGATGTAATCACAATCAACATTTCTCAACCAATATGCCAAGGCACACTTATGTACCCTGAAAGGTGAACAGGTGTTCCCCAAGTTAACAGAAGAGTAAGTTATGAATTATTTTTATATTGAATAAATCTTTATTTTTAAAAAGTTAGAGACACTAAACACCTGGCTTCTATTTCTAAGTCAAGTTTTTTTGGAGTGGATAATTCTTTCCTTTCACCTGCCTCAAAGGATTCAGTCATTATCAGCCTCTCTAAAAAAATAGCAGATTCTTCATAAATCTCTTTAAATGAAAATTCTACCACTACTCTTCTTCCAGGATACTAAAACAAAATTTAATGACTAGTATTTCCTTATTAAAAGTTAAAGGTCCCTCAGAGTTTGGGATATTTGATGATTTCACTGTGAAGTAAAAACATGTGAGAAACACAGATCTAGTTGATGACATTCCACACTGCATCAAATAAAAGGTTAAGAAGGAAACTCCTATTAATATTGGAAAGAGCTATAATAGCTATTGACCTCAAGAAGCCTATTTTCCTGAAAAAATATTTTAAAAGAAAGATTTTATAAACTTCAACTGACAGTAATAGTGGCTGCTCAGTCAATGAATGGCAGGTGTTTCCTTGTGGGGAAACAAATATTACTTTTACGTCTGAACTTAAAAATACAGCATATAATACTTTTGTATATTAAAAATCTGAATGTTTAAATTTCAAACAATAATAAAATAAAAATATGAGTATACATGTTAATAAATCATTTGTATTTACAAACATATATACATGAATTGAAGAAGGTCAGAAAGGAATAAAAATAGTTTTTAGTTGAGTTAAAGTGTTTGGGTAGTTGGTTCAAAGGTAAAATCTTTGAGAAAAGACTTTTGAGTAGTTGGTGTACAGTCAGAACTGTAGTTGAAAAAAGATATTGATCGTGAGTGAAGATTCATTGACTGTCTATGCTTTTGTTGTTGAAATTAATTTGATTGAAGTTGCTGATACATGTTTCTCTCAATACATATTTTGTGGAAAGGAAAAGGCTATATAGCCACTTCTTCTTTTGTGTTTGAACAACTTGGCGACAGTCATATTTCTGATCCTGCAGTTCAAAATCTGTAGGGTTTTATAAGAAATTTTTCCTGAAAGTAGGCTTGAAAAATTAGGATTTTAGTTTTCCCTGATGAGTCAAATATTTCTCTGATTGGTCAAATATTTCACATGATAATGTTAACCAACAGAAACTGAGTTAAATGGTGTATGTTGCATTGTGAAATCTCTTTGGCATGTTTGTAATATTGTTTGTTGCTAGAAAATAAAGTTTGAGTTTATTTTAATATGGTATGTATGTGGTTATGTAATTGTGTTGTAAATAGGGTTTATTTCCTACAATCATACAAAAAATATTTTTCAGTTTAATACAAAATAAAATAAAGGCATAAAAAACATTTATGTGTTTCTAAATCTGTAATTAATTCCTCAAAACCTTATTGGAAAGAATTTAGAAGTAAAAACCCTGTTTTCCATTCCTTACTCAGTAATTGGTTTTAAATCTTTTAGCATGTGAGCAATAGTGAGATATTGGAGAGAATAGAAAGAAAATGGAAAATTATACTTAACATCATGAAGAGACAGTTGAAGTTTCTGGGACACATAAAGAGGAAGGAAAGCTTGGAGAATCTGATACTCACAGGGCTGATAGAGAGAAAGACACAGGAGAAAACAGTGTGACATACTTGATAGGCTTAAGCAAATGGATGGCAGAGCAAGGCTTGGGAGAAAAAAGAAGACAAAATGTATTTAGGGGTACAAAGACCAGGAAAACATTAAGAACCATTATTGCCTATGTCCTGAAGGCACACAGAACATAAAAAAAGAAAAATTTCCTTGCAGAAAAAATAAAATTCACCAAAACCCAACCCAAATAATGATTTTCTTCTCCTTCATGTACAGTGTCCCTTCAGGATATAGGCAATCATGGACTTCCACTTGTCCCAGTCTCTTGTCACTCAATATCTTTCCTCTTGGTATCTCTCCCAAACACCACTCTGCCATCCATTTGCTCAAGCCTATCTGATATGCCTTGCACTGCTTTTCCCTGTCTCTCTTTCGTTCTATCCATCTTGTGAGTATTAGGTTCTCCATACCCTCTTTCCTCATTACATATCCTAGGAACCTCAGCTGTCTCTTCCTGGTGTAAAGTATGAGTTTTATTCTTGTTTGCATCCTCTCCAACACCTTGCTATTTATCATGGGCTCAGCCCATAGTATCTTCAGCATTCTTCTGTAGAACCACATTTCTGCTGCCTCAAGCCTCTCCTTCATTCTTGAAGAGATCCTTCAACATGTGCTGCGATACAGAAGGACAGATATCACATAACAATCCAGCATGATTTTCTTTGTTTTCAATAAAAATTTTCTGTCTCTTAGTACTCTAGTTAGCTTTTGAAACGCATCCTTGGCTATGCCAATCTATCTTCAGATCTCAGTGTCACACTGTCCATCCTCTGTCAGAACACTTTGCAGGTATTTAAATTTCTTTACTTATTTTATTTTAGTTTCTCCAAACTGTAGTTGACTTTTGGGTTTCTCTTTTTGCTGATGACCATACATTCAGTTTTCTTGAAGTTTATGCTTAATTCTTTCTTCTTGCTTTCTTGCTACCTTCTGTAGAAGGTCCTGCATTTTTCTTTTCTTGTCTGTTATCAGCACTATGCCATTCATGTATCTTGCATTGTTGAGATTGTGGCTATGAATGATGAATCCTGGCAATGATTTTATTTCTCTCACAATTGTTTCACTTAGTTTTAACCATTACAATATGGCCATTAAGGATTTGTTTGAAAAATGATATAGATTTTGCTCTTAAATAAGGACAATTTTATGAATGATTAACAAAGCACTTATAATAAATGTCAAAAGAAATAATTACATAAGACTTTCCAACCTCTTCTTGAGTTTTATGAGAAAATGTTTTTCCCCATAATCACTGATCCTCACTGATGAAATTTTTATACCTTGACTTCAGTAAATTTGACACATTACAATGATCATGGGATATCAAAGACTTGCTTATTCCTAGGCTTGAACCCAGGTCAGCTAGATAAAAATAAAACATATTTATAAGATGAGCCTCAACTCTTTTCTTCAATACAAAATATAAGTATATAATTTAAGCTGATAAGACCCAAGAGGTCATCTGGAAAATGTAGATGGTGCAGAGTTATATGGTAAACATTAAAAGAGAACGAGAAAGAAAAATAAATGAAAAAAGAAAACAAATAACAAAGTTTCCTTCTGATTGGATGAGACGGGAGAAATTGAATGATGTCATTTTTGACAGTTTTATTATAACGCATAGCAAGGCTGAAATGTTGATCGGTTCAGTTCCAGAGTTGGTCATGTGACTAAAATGGTCGCCTTGAGAGTTAAGCTTGGAAAAGGGAATAGTATTAAAAAAAGCAACAAAAAAAATGAAACAATCAAATTGAACAATTTGGCCTAAAGAAAAAATGTCCACTATGAAAAAAAAGCAATTTGGCATCTAGTGGAATATCTAGAAATTTTCTATAGAAGTATTCTGAAATACCTGCAAAGAAATACATTGTAGAACAAAACTCTGGTATCCTACTATATCAGAGACAGTACACATGAAAGTCATATAAATTCTTACAAGCCATTTTTGAATTCAGGGAAAAACAAGCTGATTACAAGGGTTCCTTTTGTTAGTTCTAACATAACCCAGTTATTATATGCATGATGAAGTCCCTCTTGATCATTTTTAACACAACAATACAACTTAATATAATCTACACTTTACATTGTCATTTCTGTTTTGATATATTATCCATCTTTCATTGCTGACACTCACAAATCAAGCATTTTTATTATGTCATATATTCATTGGTGTTTCTAACATATTTTAAGATTATATATTCATCATCCTTCTTTGGGTCTAAACTGCTTCATACTGAAAAAATTATTATCCATTTAAGATAATTAAATAAAGCATGGCAGATCATATGCAGAAAAAATGAGGTATAGCATCATCTCAGGAACAAGATCAAAGTAATAGACAAGGAAGAACAAAATCAGGCTTGGTAAATCATATATAGAAGAAAAATAAGGCACAGCATTAACTTAAGAACATGATGAAAACAATAGAAAAGGAACATCAAAACCAGGCATAGAAGACCATATGTACAACAAAAACAGGGTACCCCAGGAACATGATCAAAATAATAGATAAGAAATAATACTGAAGTGTTTTAAGGGAGACAAGCATCAGATATGAGTTTATCATAAGGTTGATGTTAAAGTGCTTGTCTTAATATGATAGAAGAACCACTGCTAAAAAAAAATCAATCATTTGAAAATTATTTGAAAATCTTTGGATGTGGTACTATGAACGAGTAGGGAACAAACATTAATTTTTTATTGAAAGAGGTGATTACTGTGCATAATGGCAAGAGTTAGGTCTTGTTGTTGATGAAGATGTTTGAAATAAATGAATTAATCATTTTCAAGAGAAATGAATTTCAATACATGAAGGGATTTTTATATAATGAATAACAATTTAAGAATAGGGAAAATACACTTGTGTGTACACAGCTGTAAAAAGAACAACATTATAGATTTTATCGTTAGAAAATATATCTGTATGTGATACAACATGTGACTGATGTTAAGATCTCAAGGAGAGAGAAGTCCTGTTGTTTTTTTTACTACTACATTCTGGAATAAGAAACAGAGGAAAGGCTTTTGGTGTTTCTTCCTTTTAGAGTTCTAAACGGTGCCACCTAATAGACATCTTGGCTAACAAGGTGGGGGTAATACCTACCAAATCTTTATTGCTTCCCATAACAAAGTTACAAAAATAGACTAATTGAAATGACAGTGGTTATCGAGTCTTTCTTGTTCTCACATTAGAATACCAAACATGATAACTTAATGCCCAGTCTTGTGATTCTGTTGGACTTTGTCTTCATTGCTGAAGCATTGAAGAAAAAGAAAATTGTTCAACATCTTTGAGAAATCACCAGATGTAGCAAACACCTGAAAAAGCCTGAAGAATATATTAATTAAAATTTGTTGTTCAAAAGCAAAAATAAAGAAAATAGTCTGAAAAATCGATGGAAAATGGAAGAGAAAATGCTATAGTTATTTTTATAAAGGTTTTTCAACATTTAAAAATATATTTACGTATCTACAAACTGCTCTTCTGTCCCCACTAAAATTATTCTGTATTATACTATATCAAATGCTATCAATTTATGATGGATAGGATCAATCCCGAGTGAAATAAATTATACAAGTATAATATGTTAGGAAAATTTGGAGGGAGCATGAATACCGAAATTTTTAAAAATATTTTACAGACGTTAAATTTGTGTGCATATCTGTGTACACATGCAGACAAAGATGCTAAAAAGTTCTCAGCTCAACTCATTCCCTAAAATCTGATCAAACAGCCAAACATCAGAATTTTTTTTTCATAAACCATATATATATATATATATATATATATATATATATATTCAAAATAATAACTAAATAAATTCTGCAAGTATCTAAGTTTTAAATTTATACTAAGATAAACTTTAAGAAAAACCATTAACAAACAGAACCTAATTCCGTTACAATCCGGCGCACTAAGGCGTTGGATAAGAGGGGGGAAAAAAAAAGAAATCCGCGGAATAAAGACAAGACATACGATACTCCGCAGTAAAGAAAAAAAAACCCAAACGGAACCAACCACAAAAAAAAAACAACCAGTACACAAACCAAGGGGGGGTTTAAGGTTTTTTTTTTTTTTTTACCTTAAACCCCCCTTGGTTTGTGTACTGGTTGGTTAGTCCTTGTCTTGGTGGTTGTCTATTTATTTGGTTAATCTTTGGTTTTGCCTTTGCCCTGACGAGCCGTAGTGTGAAACTGCGGTAGGTTTTGGCTAGCTTGAGATTCTTTGTGTATATATATATATATATATATATAAATCCAGGTGAAGAGAACCAACAGTTTTACAATTTTGAGTTCTCCAGCATTTACTTTTTTTTAAAAAGTGCTCAATAGAACAAGTATTGTAGAGCGTAATATAATTAAATTTGTTTTCTAATTAAATTAATATATTTTAAATTGTGACATGATAATTTCTGTGTTTTGAGATGTTCACCTCATTAAAAAAAAAATGTCCAATTTCCCTTTCTTATGGTGGTTCTTATAGTACTCCAAATCACCAACCTCAAGCTCTACATCCTTAATCTTACTAAGGAACTTATCTATCACAACTTTCTTTGCTTTTTTTATATTATTCCTAACAAAGCATCGATAGTATGAAGTCATTCCAATGAAGACCCTCACTTGCCTAACATTGGTTGGAGTCGAAACTGATCTTATAGTCTTGACTATATTGAAATCTGGCTGTATTTCTTCACTAATTTTGAAGTACAGCTAAAAAGAATTCACATCCACAGCTGGATATATTTTTCAATCATATCATTGCCATTCAAAGTAATATATTACACTAGTTGCTAATCTAGTAGTAGCATACTTAAATTCATGCTGTCAAGGGGCTAAAACAAACCCCATCAGAACAGTTTCTATGAAAATATTTGTAGAAAAGACAGAGTGAAGCTATGTCATCTTAGAGAGAAAGTGACAGAAGTAGAGATGTCAGATCAGGATCAGTTGCATTACAAACCCTTCTTTGAATTTTGCCAAGAATCTTGACATATATAGCAGGAGCACCAGACTAGGTATAACAGCAGTATTCAATGCAGGAATGAAGAGTAGATTTATAAATGTGCAAGGAGGATTTTGATGCAAAGAATTATCTGGCACCACACAGTGAACCAAATTTCATAGCAGTAGACATTGTATTTGATTCAATATAGTCACTCCACTTTATGACAGGAGAAGATGTAACCCCAAGATTTAGCTCCCCTGAAGATTAGCACCAGAAAAAAGGTCTCTATGGTGATTAAATGAGAGCAGTTTTGTTTTGGTAGCCTTCAGATTTACAAACCATTTTTTGCCCCACTGACTGGAAGTAAGTTTATGGTCATATCATATTAAAAATTAAAAATATCACCAAAATTAAGCAATGTCAACCCTGTTCAGTACCCAGATGGGTGACAACTTGAGAATATCAGGCACTACAAGCATGGATGTGTGGCTGATGTAATGAGTAACTGTTTGGAATTGGAACTGGAGAGTTGAATTTCAGTTCCACTTATGTTCATTATACTTTAGGAAAAGTGCGAATTCACGTTTTCTTCCACTAGCTATAGGTTAATTAGTAAGGCTTGTGTCAATAAATCATAATTATCTTCAAAGAATTCTGACAATCTAAAAATATTTTCTGACCTTAATTTAATTGCAAAAGGTTGCTAAACTGTATACAAACAATCAAATCTTGCCTTTATAACTCTAAATAATCTTTGCCTCCTTACTATCCCTCACAGATCCTGTTCTGTCAGCCATTTATGCAAACTTATCAGTAGATTACTCAATATTTCCCTCTACTCTTCTTTCTTTTAGTATGTCTTGTGAGTGTCAAATTTTCCAAGCTATCTTTTCTCTCTATGTGTCCCATACATTTCAGCTATCTCTTTATGATTTTTAAGTATATTTTCTTTGTGTTTCTATTTTATGTAGACTTTCCTAATTCTTCATCTATTGTAGTTTCAGCATCCTTCTGTAGAAATATATATTTGTTGCCTCATGGTATAAAGAAATTAACCAGCATTAACAGTTCAACATCTTTTTCCTTTTGTTTAATGAAATCTTCCTGTTTTATAATACTTTGCTTAGGTTTTAGAAAGAAACTTTAGCTATTCCACTGTGCCTTTGAATTTTTGAGCAACATTTTCCATCTTCTGTTAAAACACTTCCCAGATTCTGGGCTTGCTTGATTTTGTATTTTTATCAACTGGGAAGTTCAAAGTATTTTATGGTCAAAATGTCAATGTTTTCAGATCAATTACTTGAGAAATTCATTAAAAAATGATAAAACTGAGTATAGAAAGAGACCTGTGCATTTACAGGAAGGAAGTGAAGCAGACTTTATGGCTGAAATGTTGTTGGGTAGATTTGGAAATATTGAATTTCACTGATTTACCCCATCTTAAAGTTCAAAGTATTCAGGATATTGATACACCTCATATAATCACCTCTTAGAAGAAATTATACAGAGTAATTATAGAAGCAGTGTCATTAAATGCGTTAATGGCTAAAGCAATATATTTGGTTGGCAGAGCAAGTAAATTTAGTCATTCTCTTGAACAAAACAGGATTCTTCTTTATATCCACAATTGGGAAGTAGTTATTATTTATGAAATTTTTTATGTGAACTTTTATAAACTAATCAAAGGCAGTATTTACATTATTCGGACTATTGTCCTCATCTTTGTTGCCATTTGTATGATGTTTCAGCTGTTGTACACTCCAACCTTCTTCAGAATTTCAAACCAAACCCTTTATTACAATCAATGGTGTATATGAACTTTATTCAACTCTCATCAC
>JBBBDQ010000651.1:2607500-2720000 GCA_037127315.1 Ascarosepion bandense | reverse complement strand
ATAAAATTAACTTATATATATATATATATATATATATATATATATATATATATATATTTTAATTCAGATACTTTAATCCAAGCGGAAAAAGCAGGAAGGTAAATTCCAAAAACCCGATCCTAATTAATATTAAAAATTTTATTTTAATATTAAAAAATGATACAGGAAGAGAGCTCCATGTAATAAAATATTACAGAGCAAAATCCTTTTTTAATTTATATATATATATATATATATATATATATATATATATATATATATATATATATATATTGCCTGCAGAAGGATGTTGAAGATACAGTGGATTGAAAATTTGAGCAACAATGAAGTTTTGGAGAAAATAGAGAATGAAACTTAACATCAGCAAGAGACAGTTGAGGTTTCTGAAGTACATAATAAGCAAGGGTGGCTTAGAGATTCTGATACTCACAAGACAATGTAGGCAAGAGTGTGGAAAACAATGCACAACATACTTTGTGAGTTTCAGAAAATAGATGGCGGAACAAGGTTTAGAAGAAATAGCAGAAAGACAAAATTTATTAAAAGGCAGGAAATTGTGGAGTGCCATGATTGCCTATGTCCTGGGGAGACACAGTACACAGAGAGATTTTCTTACTATTGATCCTTATTTTTTTTTTTAATTTAATACACAATTTTCTTTTTTCTATCAAAATCCAGAGCCTTTTCACTCTTTTTAGAGGAACCCCTTCCTGGTGAACCTCCAGAATCTCTGGCCATAATGGGTTATGCAGGGCGAAGATATTGAGTTAATTTCTTGTGTCATCTTGCCTTTGGCTACTCTCTAGTTCCTTTCCACTGATTTGTTGTCAACTCTGTCACTCCAATAGTCCAACTTAAACAAAAGCCATGGCAAGCCCATATATGTTTGTCTTTCACTCTTTAAATCATGTAAGGTGATTCACTCCATTTTACATAGAGCCACTGCAAAAATCCCTGCAGTGGTGGTATTGAATACTCATGTCTCACTTCCATAAGTCATCACTAGCAGAACATATTCATTCAACAACATTCTCTTGATTTCAGTTATTGTCTTTGGATTTCTCATGATGCTATAAACTTTTTCAAAAGCCAATCACAATCGTTCTTTTGACCTCTGGAAGTATAGCACCATATCATTCAGTCTTCTTTCTTATGTACATACAACTGTCTACTTCCTCAATGGTTTTCTTATCAATAATAATTAGTGATGGATTAATGTGTCTGTTATATATTACTTTTGTTTTTCTAAGGCGTATGCTAAGTCCTACTGGTTAGCTCACAGCGTGGATAACTTTTCAAATTCTTGTGGTATATGGGCTATTAGGATAAGGTCATCTATTTTTTTTTTAATAATCACCCCAAGAAAAGCAGTAATGCCACTGGTGAGCAGGGTGTTGTAATGAGAGGAGTGAGAAGACAGTAAAGAAAAAAGGGTACAGGAGATATTGAAGAAAGGGTAAGAGAGAGATGGGAGTCAAGAAGATAGAAGATGACAATTGACATTGCACTTAAACCTTTGGAAATTGTAGCTATCAGAGAAGCAAGCATGCAGAAGGGAATTCCAGGGACAGGAAGTGTGAGAAAAGTAACTGTAGGTGTAGAAGTGAGAGTTACATTTACCTATTTTGACAATAAAAGGGTGGAATCTAGTTGCACAAGTAAGTTCATGAGGTTGGAGCACCAGGGAATGAAGCTTGTCAAAGAGGAAGCTGTGAAAATATTTGTAGTAAAGACTGAGAGAAGCCACATTCCATTAGTAAGGAAGTGACTGAAGTTGAGCTGCCAAATTGGAACTGATTACAATGCAGATCTTTCTTTGGGTTTTGTCAAAAACACCAAGAGGAATAATAGGACCACCCGACCAGATATGACAACAGTATTTGATGCTCAGATGAATGGTGCAAAGTCTAGGTGACAGAAAGGTTCATCACTTATGTTGATACATTTATTGTTCATTTTCTATATATATAACATTAAATGTTAGTATTAAAGTTAATGGTTTTGAAAATAAAAATGAAGTTTTCTTATTTATTTTAAAATTAATCATAGTAATGATTTTAGACAAATGATACAGCTCAGCTCAAAAGCCTTAAGTTTAATAAATTGAGGCTAAGAGGACAAATTTAGTGCTTACAGCAATCTTATATTGAAACACCAATTCCCAAGTTAAGCAATGTTGAGCCTAGTCAGTACAAAGATGAGTGACAGCTCAAACAGCTTCTTCCTGCAAACCAATTCTCTGTGGAATCATCTCCCAAGACTTCCCCCAATCACTACACTGTAGTAAACTGTTCAAGTCTAGGGTGAACCGATATGTTTCTTTCTTATCCATACAAACTGCCTCTTAATGTAACCCTCTACCTCAAGTGGCCCTTGTGCAGGGTGAACCTTACTGCAAAACAAAAAAAAAAAAAAAGAAGAAACATCAGTTGTAATATGCACATTTACTGGATGTGTGTTCTGGTGCAGTGGATATCGGCTCAGGAAATTGGAAAGCCAAGTTTGAATTCCTGTTGAATTTGTTGCATTCCTTTATGCACAAATACCTTTAGGAAAGGTATTAATCCATCTCTTTTCCTTCCAGCTATGGGTTAAATAACAAAACAAATTGGGTTCTATAATCTTGGTTGGCAACCAGTCTATAACAGAAAATAACAGCAAACTAATGCAGAAAAATCTTCTGGCTAGTCAGACATATCTCTTTCGAGACATAATCATCCAAATGTGTATCCTGTATGGCACTTAACTGACTGACTGGATAAATAAGAGAATATTTTCCTACCAAATTTTCATTTGAAATTTAGATTTTTAGCTAGTATGATAAGATTTAACAGTCAACTGAGATTTATTTTGTAGCTGAGATTGATATGTATTTCTAATTAAGTGTTCAAATCCAAATTAAAAGCCTTAATTATTGATTTTCAACAGGGAACATTCTCATTTAAAAGTTCAGTACAGCACATCTAAACCCCAATTTTACATTTAACAAGCTTTGCACCAAAACTATACTTAGGTTCATGAATAAAATCAGTTAATAGATTCTTCAGAAAGGTTTATATATAGACTCACTGGCCACTTACATAAGTTCACATGAAGACATATTCTATTATACAAATTTATAATCAGCCAATGATGTAACAGTAATTTAATGGATATCGGTATTTAAACATGGTCATGGTAACCTGGTGAGTTTTCATTGTATGGGAAAGAAAAATAACTTTAATGACTTTGAATTTGACAGTGTTGCTAAAACCAAATCAGTGGGTTTGAGTGTTTATAAATAAACTACTGATCCAGTTGGATTTCTGTACACAACCTTCATTACAGTTTACAGAGAATGGTCAGAAAAATGAAAAAAAAATGTTCCAGTGAGTAACAATTCTGGGGTTGGGAATCCTTTGCTAATGTAAGAAGTTAGAGAAGAACAACTAAACTAGCTCAAGCTGATAGAAAGACAACGGTAGTTCAAATAACAACACTTTACAACAGTGATAAACAAAGGTGCGTCTCTGAATGCACAGCATGTTAAACTTTGGTGCAGATAGTTGGTTGTTTTTGTTTCAGTGGTGTATCAACCTCTACAGGTTATTTAATGCCAAAATCTAAATATTTGACATGAATTTTTTTATGGGTGGGGAATAGTAATAATTTAAATGATACAAGTCTTACTAATTAACTAATAGCTGGTGGAAGATGAGGTAGATTCATACCTTTCCCAAGAATATCTGTGCATGAGTGAATATAATGAACCCTACTGGAATTGGGACTCATCTCTCTGATTACCAATTTTGAGTCATTATCCATAACACAACTTGCATATCCAAGCATACAGCAACTGATCTTCCCAAGTGGTCACCCATTTACATACTGACCAGGCTTGACATTGCTTAACATCAGTAAATAGATGCTTGTTCATACAGAAACAAGAAATATCTGCTTGGAACATCTGCAGTAAAACAAAAACATTGTTACTATTTTATATATACACCAGGCATGTTAGACAATTTTGCATATGCAATGCATGCAAAATGCAAGGTTCTTATGATGCCTGCATTGCACGAAATATTGGAAAGTTTAAATATTTTTCACAAATGCTTGTATCCAAAATAATTTGTTGCTGTATTTTGCAGATCTTTTTTGTTGATACAAATATTTGTAACTCAGAATCATTTAGGTACTGAATAGACTTGATGTTGCTTAAATTTGATGATCATTTGAGTAATTAGGTTCCAGCAACAAAACACCACACTTAGTGTCATTTACAAGAATAAACTGTGGCAGCAATTTGTTTAGTATCATAAAAAATGGGCCATAGACGTTTGAAAAAACATTGTTCTGTCTGATAAGTTTTTTCTGATTAATGGTCTCTTTTTCACTCTTTGATTCTGTATTTCAGCATTTAAATGGTAGGTTCGGAATTTGGTGTGAACAGCATGAAAGTGAATCATGGCCTGCACAAAATATAATATAGTTATAATTAATAATTTATTCCATTGACCCACAAGACATTCTTCATGTATAATATGTTAAACTAAACCCTGAAAAAACTAGGCTTATAGCTCCATCATGAAATACCAGTACCTTTAGTATTACTACTGGAAAATCTTCTGCCTAGTGATCCATGGATTGAAAGTGACATGTTCACTCAAACATGTATCATGGATGGCACTTAACTGACTGAGTGATTCATATGCTATCTGACACTTCTTTTTGGCAAATTTTGGTGATGAACCTAGCTGAATCTTTCAGTATATTATCATTCAATGTGCAAGTGCCAAGAAAAGTATTGGTCAAATACTAATATACCAAATACTGATATACCAATACTGATAAACTGGGTTGATTTACTTGTGACAGCAGATAAGCAGCATGAGTTTTGTGTCTCTGCCAATACCTAACAAAATCACAATCATTTTACCAAGACACTTTTATGATGTCGAATTTACCCCCACCGCAAACACACACACTGGAGGACTAGAGAATACTGGCCCATGCATTTCTGTTACTAATGCAGTGACAAATTTGAGTTTGATTCAACTGAGGCAGAATGAAAGAAATGAATAAGATTTCTAGTGTGATTTGATTATGACTAATTCATTTTCCACAGCTTATCAACCCTTTACAGGTTATTTAAAGCCTGACACATTTTCAAATTGTAAAATCTTCAGTGGGGATATGATGGGTTAGTAAGACAAGTCTTGCTAATTAACTTATAGCTTGGGAAGATGTTTCCCAAGAGTATTTGAACATAACTGAATATAACAAACCCACTGGGATTTGAAAATTGGCTCTCTGATTAATTATTCTGAGCTATTATCCATTACACCACCTACACAGCCAAGGTGTTTTTTAATCATCTCACCCCAAGCAAGGCATTCCACTGCCACTATTGCGCATGGGGCTACATAGGGGAAGGTAAAGAGAAGTAGTGGTTAGACATAGGGAATGTCAGGAGGAAGGTGACAGATGAGTAAGGATACCGAGGATGAGGGTTGGGCAGATGGGAAGTGTGTTTGATAGAATGGGAGCAGGTTAGTGTGTTAGGAGGTGTCTATTGACCTTACATTTAAACTCCTGGAGATTGTAGCGGTCGGGGAAGCAATCGTGTGGAAGGGAATTCCACAGTCGGGAAGTGCGAGGAAAGAAACTGTTGGAGTAGAAGTTACGGCTGCATTTTATCGGTTTCACTGTAAAAGGGTGGGATCTAGTTGCTAATCTAGTATCTCATTCAAATTCGTATTTAGGGGGCACCAGTGATCTAAGTTCATCGGAGCAGAAGCCATGAAAGTATTTATAGAAAATACTACAGGAATTGGTATTTCATGATGGAACCATAAGCTTAGGTTTTTTTTTTTTAAATTAACAGACAGAAGTAATCTTTTTCAGGCATCTATGGTCCATTTTTTTATGATATTCAACCAATAAAGTTAAACAATTATATTGAATCCATTCTAGGTCTGCTGCTAAGAAAGTTGGTTCACTGTATCATGCTAGATAATATTTCACTTCAGAATCTATCTAACATATTTATGAGTCTATTCATTTTTGGCCATGTCAATTTGCTTTCAGATCTCAGGGTTGCATTTTCCATCCACTGTTAGAACACTTTCCAGCAAAACCAAAATTATCTACTTAAAATTGCAAGAGAGCATGAAACATATCACATTAAATTCTCTTTGTAAGTCTAATCTTCTAATTCTGTATTGATGTTTGCTAATGCAGTGTGAAAAACAGTGTTTCTTTGATTTTCTATGAAACCAGGCAAGTTCAAACACTGGTCAATGCCGGCTCTGATGCAGCAACACTTTCACTTTCTCAAACTTTCTCTTACTTCCTTCTTTGCATATCTATTCTCTACCTGTATATGCAATTCTTCAGGCTTCATTTATCTTATCTGTTGTCTATTCTTTTTAAAATATTTCTTCTTTTTCTACAACAACTGTTTATTCCAAGAATTTTTCTGCTTCTTTGAAATTTTCCAATACTTTCCACCATATTTTCTTGTGCATAATATGAGAAATTCTAAACAAAAATTAAGGGCTAAAAAGTAGGGGGGGGGTTACATTATTTACATTGCTTGAACTGTTTTCCTGATTTTTATTGCCATATTTCTGATATTTCAACTGTTGTATGCTCTGACCTTCTTCAGTCACACATGGCCCAGTAGATAAAAGCGTTGGTTAGATCCAGTGACTTGACCCAAAGAATTGTGAGCCCAATATCTAGCTATAGCAGTAGTGAACAAATAATTTAGAGAATTGAGTTAAAAGGGTGATAACTAAGACATCTAGAAGTTGTCATAGCTCATGGGACGAGAACAGTATACCCCAATCATTGAAATAAAGGGTTTGACTTGAAATTTCAATCTCCTGATGAAAGCCAGAGTGTACAACAACTAAAACTTCATGAATATTGCAATAAAGATGAGGAAAACAGTCCAAACAATCTAAATAATGTAAATACTAACTCAGCTCAGAAGTATAGACAATTATTAAAGTGAGTGATTGTATTGTACACAAGTAGATGATTTCAGAAATTTTTACTCAGCTTAATAAATCTTCTTATTTAAAACAGCCAGATTACAAATCCACTCAGTTTTACTCATAGTTTATTAATATATAGGATTATAATATAATCATATCAAACAGAAGTAATATGATAGATTAATTAACGGGTATGTCTAGTTATCATCTTTTCTTGAAAATACATTTTGAAATTAGGAGAAGTAACATAAAGTGCTTAAATATCTGGTGCATTTCTATTCTTTAATATCATGAAAAATTAAACATTTCAGTAAAATATATGTATGGCATTGAGATTTTAATGGATATGGTACAACTTTTCTAAAACAAATTATATAGGAATGACTGTACTACAGGGACATATTATTCTCAAGTAATTTATTCCCTGTTTTTAACTTGAGAAATGTGAATTTGTATTCAGTGGTGGCATCCTACCCTTTTTGGTAACGTGATTCTAAAAGTAATAAAAGCTTAGCAACTGGTTGTTGGATTATCCAAAAATAATTTTATATATTAACAGTCAATGGTCTAGGTAAAATGCTAGTTATACTACACTTGTGTGTGTGTGCACAGTAAAAAAAGTGGCAAATCTAATTTATAAATTTGATAGGGCTTTTATTGGATTTTTGGGACTGCAGCGATTCAGTTTGAATGTGGCTAAACAGCCATAACACATCTGATAACACCAGAGTCAAAAGCATTGTATTTCTGAACAGAAATATAAAGAGAACAGAATTTCAATCAGGATATATCTTAATAAATAAATATTTTCTATTAAATTATCAAAATGGTTTAATTCTTTTTGATACAATATAAAGTGATTTGTTTGAATTATCATAAAAAAGAAAATAAGCAGAATAGGTTCCTAAAAATTACCTTTATAGAATGGGTTACTGGAAATTTAGACTGCCATTATTGTATATATATTTATATATATATATTTTATTTTAAATCCAAAAATGATGTGCAAATAGTTAAAATTCCAAAACCTGATCCTATTAATATTAATTTTATTAATATTAAAACTGATCAAGGTGGTGGACTTGATGTAAATAGTATTATTTATTTACAGTATATAAAGTAATATAAAACCTGCATCAGAAAATCATTATCTTACAAAAAAAACAAAAAATTCTTAAAATCTAAAAATATTCTCTGGCTTCAAATGAATTTGCTTTAAATAAATAATTTGCCTTAATAAAGTCCTTCAGAGCATGAAACACATTGATAAAGAAAAATTTTTATTTTGTCTTTATTCATGTTGATTATGTTGTCTTTTTCTGTCTCTTCTATAAATACTTTCATGGCTTCTGCTCGGATGAGCTTAAGTCACTGATGTCTCCTCAACAGGTGTTTACCCGTGCAACCAGACTGGCAACTGGGTCCCACCCATTCACAGTCAGGTTAGCCAAATGCAGATGACAATTCTACTCCTGCAGCTTCCTCACTCGCACTTCCCGCCTGTGGAACTCACTCCCGTATTCTTGCTTTCCTGACGGTTACAACCTCCAGAAATTTAAATGCAAAGTTAATACTCATCTACTAACCACTGGCCTCTAGCTCTCTCCCCTCCCCTGTATAACCTTCCCTTTCTCTCCACCTATGTATCTGTCATCGCACCTGCTTTCTCAGCTTTCTATTGTTCCTTTCTAACTAGCTTGTACTCCTCACTCTTTTCTAATTAATCTTTTTACATTTATGTAACCCCCTGCACATCAGTGACGTTTCCGCCTTGCTCGGGGTGAAATGATTAAAAAAAAAATATATATATATGTGTGTGTGTGTGTGTGTGTGTGTGTGTGTGTGTGTGTGTGTGTGTGTGTGTGTGAACAAGAACTAAAAATTCATAGCCAATACAAGAAGTTCTTAAAAAAAACATGATGTGTGTTCATTTATTCAGGTTTTGAGAAGTCAGATAAACCAAAAGCTTTTTGGCAATGATTAATTTTTGGTGTTTCCAGTTACTTCTAAAGGCTCTTTCAACACTATTCATCTCATATCTTGGCCTGAACTCTGAAATTTTATTTACTAATTATTTATTTTCTTCTTCTCCTATGAGAGTTGACAGGTTCATCTCACCAGTCTTTTAGACAGGAGTAAAGGTTTATTATTTGTTTCCTATTAGGATTGCATTTACAGTTCCTTCTAAATAGTTCTGCTTCACTTTCACTTTCAATCCCAATAGACCCGTATGTCTTAGTGGCATCATCTCCTTGCCTGGAATGAAAACTGAGGTCACACACCCAAACACACACTAAACATATCTTAATTAGAATTGTTAGGTATGATATATTTTAAAGAACTGGATTCTAAGAACTCTAGAAATAGGCAAGAACACCACTGATAGGTAAGCCAAATTTTTGTTTAGAAAAAGTGTTATATAACATTGGTTAGTGATTAATGTATATATTCTTATGATTTTGTAGATAGGTAGAGGGAGCTTTTCTTTGGATTTTTTGTGGTGATTTCTAAAAATGTTAAGACATTTTAATGGGTATATTAGTATAGAGCGATTTAATATCCAAACTTGCCATAGACAAGTTAGTCATATTAATATTTCTATTTTATGGAGTAAGTCACCTGATTAGTGCTAATGGACAGAAAATTTGGGATGTCATTATTGGTTGTATTGTACTAAAACATATTATACACAAGAAAATACAGTAATCCTCAGACACTTTTGACTTTAAGAACTTGTTTGTTGCCATACATTCCTTCTCTTTTCACAAATAGTATAAACTTGCAAATACTAAATTAGACTAAACTGATCTTAGGCAAAAATGCCAGGGAATGATACTAAGCGGAGTTCACAGATTCTACATTTTAATCTTTTACATAATCACCTTCACATGGTGGAAGGATATAACCCACTGCTGGCATAATATTCACACATGCATATATAGATCAAAGACAAAAATTGCCCAATCTGACTGGCATTGGTATTAACCAACCTTCTCTCTTTCATACAAGGGAGTGCTGTCCTAGGATTTGAGACTAGTCATCCCTCATTAGAAAAAAATGATCTGCTGAAAGCAGAAGAACAATGTTGGTTTAAAGTAGCCCAAGCATGTGAACATGAACCAAGGTGCAAAAATGCCTGGTCCCCACAACCAACATCACACTGTAATTAATATTCTACTGACTCTTCCTATTTAGTGTAATGAGGGAGGTGTTGCCAAGGGGTTGGAATCCCCAGGACCATGCATCTCTCATTTATCTTATTGTTTTACTGTAGTCTCCAAAAAACTCTTTTTTTAAGAATATCAAAATTTAAAAGATAAAGACTCAATTACTAGAAACTACTGTCAGTTGAAATTTATAAAATCTTTCCTTTAAAATTTTTTAGGAAAATCAGTTTTTCATTGTCCAGTAACTATTATTCCTTTTTCCAGTACTGATAGGGGTTTTCTTCTTAATCTTTTATTTGAAGTAGCTTCTTAATTATAGAATTGTTCTTTTGTTAATACTGCACAATAACATGTGGATCAAATGAACTGTTCTGGTGTCCAGTTTTTGTGTTCTCTTCCCCGTGCTAGTCTCTTCTTATTGGCTGGCTGAAACAAAGGCTTCCTGGCTGCCTTGTAAAATTTTGCAAAGTAATAATAACAAAAGGACCATTGTATTTTCATTTAGAATTATCCAGTTGGCAATAGATACTAAAAATAGTATGAAATGCATCATTTAATTAAAAACACTGGTGTGGCTTAATAATTATGGCTGGTAGTGTGTTTATGTGTGTGTATATATATATATATATATATATATTATAAATTATACTTTAGAACATGTACAAACTACAATTTGCAATAAAATTGTACATTTTGTTTCGATATTGAAAGAACAATGTCTCATCAGGTAGTTAATAATGATGATAACATAATTAATAATGATGGTTACCATCATTATTAACTACCTGATAAGGCATTGTTCTTTCAGTATCAAAACAAAATGTACAATTTTGTAGTAGATTGTAGTTTGTACATGTGCTAAGTATAATTTATAATAAATATTCATTGCTCTATTTTTATACTGAGCACTGTTTTTAATTAATGTTTTGAACATTTCAAATATTTTCTTTGTTCCTTATTCATTTGGATATATATATATATATATATATATATATATATATATATAAGGATGATGATGCTAAAAGAATTTTTATAGACAATATAAATTCTGTTTTAAGAGCTGAATCTTCTTTTATGCACCATATCTCTTGAGCATATTGATGAGACGATCATGACTCTCCACAACTTCCTGTCCTTTGTATTGCTTAATAATTTTTCTCTTTTGGCTATTTAACCAAAACCCTGCTTGGCCATCTATTCATTTAAGAAATGTTTCATCAAATTATTATCTTTGTCAAAGATCTGTCTATATTTCTGAGATGATGTATAGTACACTTTTACATTGTTCAAACCGTTGTCCTCACCTTTATTGTTATATTCACAATGTTTCAGCTGTCTCTAGGCACACATGGCCCAGTGGAAAAAAGTGTTGACTTAAGTAAGAGATGAACAAAAACTTGGAGAGTTACTAAATGGAAATAACTGAAATTGGAAAAAAGCATGGTACATGGAACTAGAATAATCTACCCTTGTAAACTAAATAAAGGGTTCAGTTCAAAATTCTAATGTATATCATCTGAAGAAGGCTGGAGCATACAATGGTTGAAACATTGTGAGTATGGCAATAAAGATGAGGACAACCATCCAAACAATATTAGTAGTGTCAATGTCATCAAATGAGTCAGCAAAATTTAATTCCCCTCAACTAGAAAGGCCCAGAGATGTAATCATTAAGCCATTAGTAAATGATAAATACAATTTCCCCTTATCATATAAAAATTTATTCATAGCTGTATGTGAGAACAAACCAGTTTTCTTATTTTAATCAATCTCTGGCACAGTTAATGAATTTAATACTTTGGATATAAAATCTTGTTTCTCCATAACATTAATTAATTTTGATTCTGTAATTCATGCGTTCATTTTTTTTCTTTGTGTTCAACCAATCACTGAGTACAAAGTCTGGAGTCAAACATCTGCCAATCATTGCCTGAGGAGTTTTTTCATTTTCAGACAAAAAAAAACAAAAAAACAGTACAATTTTCATTCACTTAGAGTGGGACTGATAGAATTAATAGTCTTCTTACATTATTGGTGAGTGTTTCTCTGCATCTCCCAGAAGACTATTGGTAACAAAAATGGAATAACCACATCCAAATATATCTTTTTGAAGACACTAAATAACAAAACACTTTTGAAACCAAATAAGAAAGTTAACTCATGTAAGATGAGGGTATCACTGATATTTAAATGTTTTCTCGTGGAAATTGAAATGTTTTTTTCTGTTTGCTGATTTTTATTGACAAAAAGAAGGAACATCAATATTCTTGTATTTTTTCAAGCTATTGTTTTAAATATTTGTCTATACTTTTGAGATGAGGTAGTATTTACAGTATTTAGACTATTCGAACTATTGTCTTCATCTTTGTTGACATTTGTATGACGTTTCATTGTATGCTCTGGCCTTCTTCAGGTGCAAGGAATTTTGAACCAAACCCTTTAATACAATTAACATCAAAAAATTGCAATATGAACTCTGGTAAAAAAAGGATTACTGAACATTAAGTTTATAAGTCCCAAAAATTCAGTTGTTCTTGTCCAGTGGATATAGACATTGGTTAGTTTCTGTGACTTGATCCAAAGAATTGTGAGTTCAATACTAGGCTACAGCAGTAACTTACAGGGTTAGAGGGAGATAACTCATGACTACCAGAAGAGGCACTACTACACAAGGAATAAAGTTCATATATCCCAGTGATTGTAATAAAAGGTTTGGTTTGAAATTCCTAGCACCTGAAGAAGGCTGGAGTGCACAACGGCCAAAACATCATAAAATAACAGCAAAGATGAGGACAATAGTCTGAATAATCTAAATACTGTATTATTTTGAACTTGGTTGATATAGATCAGGCATGGGCTGTTGAAAATTGCACTCTAGTCAAATGAATGCTTAAAGTTAGATAAAGGGATCAGAGTTATCTACCCCTATTTTCTTTGTTTTTATTATTGTTATGATAGCACAGTGTTATGCTGTCCATAATAAAATAAAACAAGTCACTGTATGTGTTAACATGGTACAACATGTGTCTGTTTCCTTCTTGAGTTTATTCACTTATCTGGAATATTGTGCATTCATACAAAACAAGGTATGTCTATGGTTGATATCTAACTTGATGCTTAGATTTCTAACAACGTTTATGGGCCCAGAATACTTCACAGGGAAGAAAAGTATAAGTTTAAATATGGCAATAGAAATGAAGTTTATTAAACTTGTGCCATTAAATGAAGCAAATTAAACCACTTGAAAAGTGCAATACAAAATGGCATTGATTCAAGAGGGTTAATGGAACATAGTTAATGTGACAAAGATTGTTCCTGAACCCAAAACAGATGAGAACTTATATTCAAATTACTTGTCACAGAAAAATCTTGCCTTAACAATTGTTGTGCTATCAGTGGAACTGTTACTTTTTTATTTAATTTGGGACACTGACAGTCCTGCCATGGCAGGGAAAAAATTTTCAGACCAATTTCAAAAGAAGCTGTGGTGCCAAAACATAACAAAAGTGAGCCACAGTGTTACCACTGTGGAAAAAAATGGACACATAAAACATGACTGTAGATTACTTGATCAAGATACAAAGAAAATGAATTGGAAAGAGAATTTCTCCAAAAGGAAAACCTAGACCATAATAAAATCAGAAAGAGACCCCAGTAACTCAGAAAACAAGTACAATGCATTACTAACAAATGAATAAAAAGAAAACTGGGTTGTGGATTCTGGAGCAATGTGTTACATGTGTTATGAAGTTTCTAAACTTTAAACAGCTTCACCCAGGAGGACACACTTCTCTTCAAGATACCTTCTTTACCTCTATTCCTGACTCATGTTATGCTATGCAGCTCTTCTCTCTTGGCAACTCTGATTATGCAGTGGTTTCTGTAAAAATCTCTTTCCACTCCCTCACCAGCCAAGAACCTACTACCAACTGGATATTTTTTTGTTATCAACATGCAAATTGGGACTTGTTCTGTGATTTCCTTTATGATGTCCCTTGGAATAAATTTTTCAGTCTCTCTGTTCAAAAATGGTTCTCTGAACTCTCTTTTTGAGTGAAGGCTGGCATTGATGCTTTCATTCCAACAAGGATATTCAAAGTTAAATCTTGTCCATTTCTTTGATTTTCATCTATATGCTCAGTCATGATTGAATCCCTTCTTCTGGTTGTACTGGAGGGACACATATGATTGCAACAGACACCTCTTTGTTTTCTAAATGAAGCAAAGTTATTGTTTGCTGATAGAATGAAGGAACATTTAGCATCTTAAAATTTTGGTCCTAGAAATTAATGGTGACTATACAAGAGTGCTGACCAACAGCAAACCCTCAATCCCTCTCCTATTCAATTAATTCAAAATCTTTACATCTACATCAGACAAGGCTGAATTATTTGCTCACAAATTCTCTTCTAACTCAACTGTTGATTCATCTCAAGTACCCACACACAATTTTCTACCTAGAATAAAGGCTCTACTATATGTACACTGTTTATATCAGTGTTCTCGACAGGCTCCAAAGGAGAATCTGTAATGTGATAAGTCCTGACTTGGCAGTTTGACTCCAGCCACTTTCTCACTGGCAGTGGCTTCTCTCTGTGTCTTATAAATATTTTCATGGCTTCTGCTCTGACAAACTTAGGTCACTGGTGCCCCAACCACAAGAAATTACTTGTACAACCAGACTGGCAACAAGGTCCCACTTTTTACAGTTAAATCAACCAAATGCAGGTGAAAATTCTACACCAGCAGCTTTTCTTGCACTTCTCATCTGTGGAACTCCCTTTCATATACATGATTTCCTGATGGCTACAACCTCAAGGAATTTAAATGCAATGTCAATTTCCATCTCTTATTCACTTGACTCTAGCCCTTTCTACATCACTCTGTATATCTTCTTTCTCTTTATCTTCACAACTGTGTTTTCATCCTTCTTTTGCCCTTTCTCTGGCACCCCCTGTCACTGGTTTGTCTTTCTCTTCACTCTCATCCTACCAAAACTTTTTACTCTTATGTAGCCCCTGTGCATCAGTGGTGGTACCACCTTGCTTAATATGCTTCAAGTTACATATGGGTCTTTGCCATTTTTTCTTTTAATTTCCACACATGGTTGGCTAGTTTGGTACAATTGCTTAACAATAACTGACCAATAATTTTCTAAAATTTTTCTTGTCTTAATATTTTTTACTGAGCATTTAACTACCAATAAATAAAAGTGTAGAAAAATAAATATCTGAGTCATATATAAAATTATTAGATATATAAAAAAGAAAAATAAATGCAATCTCACTATATTTATCTTAAAACATAAAACAAACTTAATCTGTTTTTATTTTATTTCCCACTTCTCTTTCTCTTTGAGTTTCCATTAAGTTTTCTTTTGTTTAAACCTTCAGCCTGATTTGTCTTTCGTATTTTCTTAGAAGCAATTCTTTGGCTGAACAGAAATAATCTGATTAAAAGAAGACAACAACAAGAATAAGCAAAAGAATAATGACTGGTAATTAAGCTTGACACTTTTTCATATGCAGTCATGTTTTTGGCTGTGTCTGCTTAAATGAGATTATCTACTATCAAAATGTTCTGATGAGCATTTTTGACTTTGAAGACGTGGAAACACTCAGGCCATAGATAAACACATGTCTCCAAAATGAATAAAAACGCTCTTTAAAAATATATATGCAAACATTTTGTTATATGTATATATAAACATATATTGTTAAATATAACAGACAATAAATGTCTATTATGTTTAATCATGAGCTGTTTTAAACATTACATTTTAGCTTTAATTTCTGGTGAAAAGAAAGACAAAAATTGTCCAACATTTGGATATTTTTTTATTACGCTGGTTTTAAGCTTTCAGCTCACATGAGCCATCTTCAGATTGGTTGTAGGGACATTAACAAATATATCCACCATCAAAGATGATATTCTCTTGTGTTGACATAAAACATAGCTATGTGATGATAACAGTCACTGAATAGCAGACACAGATTGTAAATTAGTAATGCAGTTCTATGACTTCATACCACATGAGAGACCAAAATGTTAACAATAGAACTATCTGTCTAAATGCAGTGTAATGTGTTATAACTAGATTGAGATGTGATTTTATTGAGAATGGGTTATTTTGATTTAATGTAGATGACCTCCAATATCTGAAAGTTCTTTTTACTGTGTGTATGTGTAAGTATTATTGTGTTATCAACTAAAATCTGTCTAATATTATGTACATGGCTATGTTTTTCTAAGAAATATTGTTTAATAGAACTACGATCAGAAAGGTGACTGGTAAGTCTACAGGAGAACATGGTTGTAATAAAACTAATACATGTCATGAGCTTATTATTAGTAGCAGAGAAACTGATACACCACACTGGCCACCCTGTTGGCAGGTCATCAGAATACGCCAACTGCCCCTTTGCAGAGGGTAAAAGTTCCTCAATGGGGCCACCTGTTAGCTGTGGGTGGCTACCTGTGATGCCTGGGGATGGAATCTTGGTGATTGAGCAGGTTATGATCCAGATATAAAATGATCATGACCCTGCAACACATCACTTCGGCCCTTACCTGGGCTAGATGGATGGTCGGATACATCCAATCCAATTAATTGGCTGGTCACGTAAAGCCCTTTTTCAGAGTATTTTTTTAAAAGATTTGAACTCTGAATTAGAAAGCGGTGGCTATAGGCTCAATCATGCTGAGGAAGGACTGATATTTCACTTTATAAATACAATACTGGGTGAGTAGTCTTCTTGAGAATGAAAACCCAGTGATCTTAAATTATTATTTTTTTTTCCTCAATGTGTAGCCCTGATTTGTCAAGGCAAATGGGTTTCCCTTTGACATTTCACATTATAGGGTCCTGTGGTGGGTGGGGAGCACAGTCAATGAACCCATTAAAAATTCTTATGTATTCAAAAAAATTAAAAAACCATAAGTGAAAAATCAAAAACCACAAAACGCTTACATGTCGAAACTGATTCAGAAAGTGATTCAGATGAGACTTCCTTCCCTCCATTTATTGTTCTTGAATCAATAGAAGAAACCCCAATTACAAAGTTGTCTCCTTTTATCATAGGAAAAACAATCAACTCTATAATAAAACCAAAATATGTAAAAAAAATTAGGGAATGATACTTTATTAGTAGAAGTAACAAAAAAAACATATTCAGATCTTCTGTTAAGACAAAAATCATTCCATAATCTGGCAATAAAATCTTACCCCTACAATTCTTTGAATTCATCAAAGGGTGTAGTGAGAAGCCTCGGTCTTTCTCTTTAGGCCCTAGACAAGATAAAATCTAATCTCAGGTCTCAAGGTGTCATTGATGCTCACAGAATTGCTATTAAAAAGAATGATAAAATAATACAAACTCATACATACATACATACTCACATTCAACACTCCAAGAATCTCAACAGAGATGAAGATAGGATACACTATAACTAAAGTAAATGAATGTATCCCAAATCCTCTCTGATGTTTCAACTGCCAAAGATTTGGACACCACAAAAAAAAAAAATGCACCAGGCCTCCAGTCTGTAAAATTTGTGGAGAAAGTGGAACAGACCACATAAACTGTGAAAAGCCAGAGTTGCCCAAACTGCAAATAAAACCAACCATGATACTGATTCAAAAGCGTGTGAAATCTGAAAAAATGAAAAAAAAATAACAGAAATTAAATATACTAAAAATATTTCATACCCTGAAACTAGAAAAATTATCAAAGACCCTACAGCAACAACAACATATGCCAATATATCAAAACTCACCAACAGCCCAATTCAAGCCCAAGCAGTGGTCAATTATGGAATGACAAATCTATAAAAAGAACTTAAATCATTAGTGAAATCACTAAAAAAAGGTATAAACTTTCTATCAACCAAGCTCTCCGTTGAACCAGTTCTAAAGAAAAGCTCTGAACCTCCAACTAATGAAATTGATGTTCCCCAAAATCTAAACAAAACAAAAACACAAAACAAACAACAAAAAACCCAAGCTTCCATACTACCAAAAGTAAAATTAATGAACTTCTTCCCACCTGCCTAAAAATGAAAGCCTGTTGCTAACTTCAAAAGAAAGATCTCCTAGGAAGAAGGAAGATAACAAACATAAAACAAGAACCACACTAATTGAAGCAAAAGACAGATTTGAACTAATGGAGATGAAGGAAAATTCTTCAAAACAAAAAACCTTTAAATATTTAAAAAACCCCAACAAAGCCAGATCCAAAAGTGTAGAAAACATGAAAACAAACAAATCCAACCAAACAAAAAACAAAATCACTAAAACTAAAGATGCAAAACATTATTCAATGGAATTGTAGAGGATTAAAAGCTAACATAAATGAACTTCTTTTACTTATAACAAAATAACAACTCATGGTCATCTGCCTCCAAGAAACCTTCTTGAAACAAGATAATAACATCAATATTAGGAACTATCAGATGTTTAATTATACCCATAATTCCGGAGGCAGGGCTTTTGGGGGATTATCGGTTCTGATCCGAAATGATACACCCCACAGTAAAATAAATATAACAACAAACATCCAAGCAGTTTCCATTAAGGCCACACTGCATAAAACAATGACTATATGTTCAATATATATCCCACCAAATAATGACATTGACAAGAATGAATTGAAGAGGCTGAGTGACCAATTGCCTAGATTTTTAATCTTATTGGGGAACTTCAATAGTTATAATATCCTATAGGGGTGTAAAGACACTAACAAAAAGGGTAAAACACTAGAAAAGATTATTAACAAAAATGATATATGCCTACTTAATAACGATGCACCTACATATGTCAACTCATTTAGCAGAAATCACTCAGCTATTGATTTAAGCATATGTGACCCACTAGTATACATGGACTTTGTCTGGAGAATATATGATGACACTTGTGGTAGCAATCACTTTCCAATCCTGATCCAAAGCTCAAAACCCAATAGTGAAAAAACACCCCAATGGAAATTAGATAAGGCCAACTGGCAAATATTTAAGGAAAAATATAAAAATAGGCTGACGCCTATGGAGACAAACAATGACACAGTAGAGCACTTCACAGAAACACTAATAGAAATAGCAAAAGAATGTATTCCTAAAACCTCAACACCCAACAAACCAGACCCTGGTTCGACAATAAATGTAAAAAAGCTATCAGATTGCGAAAAGCTGCTCTAAAGAAATTTCAAAAACAGCCCACTATTTCAAATCTGATAGAATATAAACAAAACAGAGCTAAAGCTCGCAGGGTGATAAAGGTAGCAATAAAAGAATGCTGGCAGAAATGTGCTAGCAAATTGAATTCCCTCTCTGAAATGAAAGCAATATGGGAGATGATCTGGAAAATTACGGGTAAACATCAATAACACCAATTAAACACCTTTTCAAAAATAACTCCATCATAACTGATAAAAAAACATAGCAGATTTGCTAGCTGAAACCTTTTCCTGAAATTCATCTAGTCAAAATTACAATGCAAAATTTAAGACAGTCAAACAAAAAGCAGAACAGTCAAACTAAACTTCAAATTGAAAAACCTTGAAAAGTACAATAATCTCTTTTCACTAACTGAATTAAAAGTTTCTATAAAAAGATCACAGAAATCTGCTGTAGGACCGGACACAGTCCATTATGAATTCTTGAGGCAACTACCTACAGAATCATTAAAACTGCTTTTAAGAACTTATAAAAAACTATGGACAGAAGGTGAATTTCCAGACATATGGAGACAAACTATAATAATAGCAATTCCAAAACCAGGAAAAAAACAACTCAAATTAACAAAACTATAGACTAATCTCATTGACCAGTGGTTTATGCAAAATAATGGAGAGAATGATAAACGATAGACTGGTTTGGTATTGGAGATCTAATGCCCTTATTTCTAACCTACAATGTCAATTCCATAATAACAGATCACTTGGTTCGCTTGGAAACAGCTATAAGAGAAGCATTTATTAGGGATGAGCAGCTCTCATTTTGATCTAGAGAAGGCTTATGACTCCACATGGAAATATGGAATATTGAGAGATCTACATAATCTCAGCTTAAAAGGTAGACTCCCACATTTTAGCAAAGGGTTCTTATCAGACCACAAATTTAAAGTCCGCATCAGACACACTCTCTCTGATTTAAAAACACAGGAAGAGGGAGCCCCTCAAGGATGTGTACTATCTGTAACTCTGTTTAACATAAAAAATGTTTAACCTCTGGAGTTGATCGATCTTTATACATGAACATGAACGACCTCCTAATATGTTACAGGTCAAAATATATACCTACCATTGAGCACAAACTCCAACAATACCTAGAAAAAATAAACAAATGGGCAACAGAAAATGGATTTAGACTTTCTCAAGCAAAAACTAAATGCCTACATTTTTGTTATAATAGAAAACTACACAATGATTCTAGTCTAAAACTTGGAAGGACAGAAATCCCTGTAGTAAATAAATACAAGTTTCTGGGGTTAATATTCAACAAAAAAACTGATGTTTATCCCCCACCTGAAGTACCTGAGGGCTAGTTGCAATAAAAGACTACAACTGTTATGTGTGATAGCCCACACAGATCAAAGTTGGATTATGGTAGTTTTATATATCAGTCAGCTAGAATCTGATCTGCCATGGGGGCCTGAGATTGGTGCTTGGAACCTTCAGAATGTTTCCAGTGGAAAGTCTATATGCAGAGGCAAATGAGGCACCTGCAAATATAAGGAGTCATCAAATAGCTACTCAATATTATACCAAGCTGAAATCATGTCCTCGTAATCCTGCGTATGATGCTGCATTCTCTCCAAAATATAGTGAATTATTCGAAGCAAGAGGAAAAGCTATAAAACCCTTTGGCCTTTGAATGAAATCAGTTCTACAAGAATCAGGAATGTACATTGTAAATATCCATGAGCACATCTTGTCTGAAACCCCACCTTGGACTCTTAAAAAACCTAAAATGATCTTTGAACTGCATGAACTCTCCAAAGCAAAAACCCATCCCAACATTTATCAAGAAAAATTTTATAATATTCTCCTGGACTACCCCGACCATTTACATATCATTACAGATGGCTCTAAGGACCACAGTAGAGCAGCGTATTCTGCAGTTCTGAATGAAACAATCCACAAAAAGGCTCTCCAAATAGAAAGCTCCATTTTCACTGCAGAATTCTGTGCTTTCAATATCCTATCAAAAAGTAAACATAAGAAATTAATATTTTCAGACTCACTCTCCGTTTTAACATCACTCAGTAATAAAAAGCTTGAGAACCCACTAATCACCAAACTGCTGAATAGACTAGACCCATTGTATAACCATAAAGAAATAATTATGTGTTGGATCCCAATCCATATCGGAGTGAAAGGCAATGAAAGAGCAGACTTGGCAGCCAAATCAGCCTTAAACCTGAGTTCTGATAATATCAACATCCCTTATACAGACCTGAAACATAAATTAACAAATTATTTTATGCAAAATGGCAGCAACACTGGAATAATAACACAAACAACAAACTCTTTCAAATCAAGCCCACTTTGGGAGAGTGGAGACCAGTTACTAAAAAGTCAAGGAAAGAAGTTGTTATATCCAGATTATGTATCAGCCACACAAGCTTCACTCACTCCTTTATACTCAAACAAGAACAGCCACCAACATGTTTGACATACCATACAACTTGTACAGTCAAACATATTCTTGTGGAATGTAGAGCCCTTGCTACTGCTACAAAGCGATACTTAAAAACCAATGATATGAAAGATATATTTGAGAACACTTGCATAGATGACGTCCTGTCTCTCAAGAAGGAGAGGAGTATACTTAAAAATATAATACCAGGTCACGATTCTGAAAAATGCAACTAATGGAAAAGCTTGAACTTAAAAGAAAAAAAACAAAAAAGACTGATTTTCAGCATTAAATGACCCAAAGAAGGTCAATATGCTGGTTAAACCAGCACTACATTGGTTTTCTGTATATATATGATTAATGTAGAGAAATTTGTCTCTTAAGTGAGCAGAGTTATGCTGACTTTGAAGTTTCGTGCAGGCACCATTGCAATGTTCTTAAAAGAAAAAAAACTGTTAAGAGTGAGAACATCACAATGGTGCCTTTATGAAACTTTGAAGTCAGCATAATTCTGCTAAGCTAAGAGACAAACTTCTCCACATTAATCCTATTAACACTCTATCTCAATCTTAATATTGAGCACTTTACAACATAAAAGACCTGCTTGCCAAAATATTCTTTTATCAGTAAACCACTTAAAAAACAAGAATTTAGGCACTAAGCATCATTTCAATGCAGTACTATATATATATATATATATATATATATATATATATAAGAAATATTTAATTTGTTCCCTCTGTCATTAGAAGTGTCATGAGTACTATTTTCCATTTTATTTTATTTTATTTTATATCTTACTAACTTGGAACTATTTATCATTTGTTTCTTTGTTAATTATTTTACTAATACGTTTTAATTGAGTTCTATAGCTTTCCCTCCTCATATCTTTTTTCATTCCTGTGAGAATTGTATTTTTGTTATAATTAATGCCTACGCTTTTATTACAATGATGTGTTGTCTGATGATAAAATCAAGTTTAAAAGTATGATATATTTATGGGTTAAAGTGCTCAGTATCAGAGACAGAATATATTTAGTTATATAAATGGACATTAAATTCAACACCCAGAAATGACAATCTTTTTCTTGTTAAACAAAGTTGTCAAGCTATCTATCTATATTTATGTATATATATTCAGTTAGATAGGTGTGAGTTTGTGACCCTGGGTTTCATGCTCTTGTGATCATCAGAGTCTGATATAATATAATATATATAACAAATTGCATAAATCCAGGTAAAGAGGACCCAAGGTTTTACGATTTTCAGTTCTCTGGCATTTACTTTTTTAAAAAAGTGGTCAATTCAAAAAATATTCTAGAGCATAATATAATTATGTAAGTAAATTTGTTATATAATTAAAAATTAAGAACAGATTGCACGTTAGATGTTAGTTGTGAAAATGATTTTCATTTTCACAACTACAAGAAACAATACGTTTGTTATTTATAGATGTGGGAAGACATAAAATTTATGTGTGTGTTTCATTTAACTAATAAATTTGTATGTCTTCCCACATCTATAAATAACAAATGTATTGTTTCTTGTATTTAAATGAAAATCATTTTCACAACTAACATCTAACATTGCCTGATGATGAGATAGAAATCTTGAAACATAGAAATTTCTGTGTCGCAATGTATTTTAAATTTTGAATTGTATAACAATTTAATTATATACACACACACACACACACACATATATATATATATATATATATATATATATATATATATATATATTCTTCTTCTATGTGCCTTCTCCTTTCAGGACGTAGGTGATCATGGCCTTCCATATCTTCCTATCACTGGTGACTCTTAGTATACTTTCTCCTGTAACGTCTTGCAGCCCCCGTTCTGTCATCCACCTGTTCAAGTCTTTCAAATATGTTATCCACTGCTTTCCTCTGTCTCTTTGATTAATATTACCCTCAGCATCTTGAATTTTGTAGATATACCCTCCAGAAATCACTCCATTTATTCACCAGGGGGAAGTATTGGGCATGTGGCTAAGTAGTTTCATTCTTGTATTGTATGTTGTCAACAAAAGAACAAAAAACAATTAAAAAATGAAAATAAATTTTGGTCTAAATTACTAAAATTTCAACCCACTATACCCGCATTATATGGCTTACCCAAAACTCATAAACCAAACATTCCCATTGAATCTATCATATCCAGTATTAACAATGTTCCTAATAAATTAGCTTGAGCTATTTATAAAATAATTACATCATATATGGTACTACACATATCAGACACTCAGGTGACTTACTCCATAGAATTAGAAGCATTAATATGATTAACTTGCCTATGGCAAGTTTATATATTACGTCACTCTATACTAACATACCCATTAAAAAATGTCTAAGCAATCTTAGAAATCACCTAAAAAATCCAAAGTAAAGCTACCCCTAGCTATCCATAAAGTCATAAAAATATGCACATTAATCACTAACCATTGTTATTTCTTTTTTGACAACACTTTTTATCAACAAAATGTTGACTTACACATGGGGTCTGCTATCAATGGTGTTCTCGCTTGCTGTTAAGTTTTTGGTTCCGGCTTATATAATGTATATATATGTGTGTGTGTATGTATATATAGTTCAGAATGCCATAAATTATACTATCAATCTTAAAAAGTCACATGCACATAAAGCCTACTTAACCAAATGAAAATCAAACACAAAATGTAAATATCTGAATTTCTTTCGTCATCCCTCATTCTTTGATGATACTTTAATAAATGTTAAATATATTAAATTGATAAATGTTACTAATTTGTTTTTTATTCTGTCTATCTATCTATCTATCTGGGAGGAAATAAATAAGTGTATATATATATGTGTATCCACAAGTATACATATCAATATATAAACATCAATCAGGTGAAAATGAAACAGTGCTCAATGTTGTATATTAATAAATATATACATTATTCTATGTTATATCTATCACTCTGCATATATATATGTATGTATGGTGGAGCTGTACAACCGGCACCCCCCACCTGTAATTTTCTTGTGTTTCTTACTGATTAGCCCCTGAACTTTCAGATTAGCAAATAAATTTAGAAAAAAATTCAATATTTAAAGATTTTTAGTGGGGTACTTTGTTTTTCATACAACATTCTAGTAAATTGATCCTCCATATTGGAAACACTCGCTTTTGGTTCAAGTAAAAGACAATGATGATTTGTTGCCCCCTTTTTCTTTTTTTTTCAAAACTTGTTGAAAATTAATGAAAAAGATCATTTTGGGAGATTGATTTAAATTCACTGCCATAATGAGGTTTGATTTATATAAGTTGTGCTAATATCTACATGTTATCAATGGGCTCAATTATTGAAAGTTTTAAGTCTGTTCTACACACTTCAGGGATTGAACTCACAATACAACCAAATTTGTTGACCAAGACTTTAATATTATAGGCTAGTTTCCTGTAGGACAGTTCTGAAGCTAGAATAGGAAATATTAAACCTAATAACATAATGAGCAGTCCTGAAAATACAAAATACCTCTAGACATTGACACTAAAATGAGAGCAATCTACTTCTGTAGAGTAAGTAAATGTTTCAGTACAAATTCCCTGAAGGTTACCTAAATTGACAAGCACCTAAAAAAGGCCAGCTAGCACAATGGCCAAAATGTTGCAATAATAACAACAAGGATGAGGACAATAGTCCAAATGTAAAAAATGATAACTCCTAATCCCAAAAATTCACAGAGAAAGAGATAGGGCAATAATAACAAAGATGAGGACATTAGTCTAAATATAAATAATTCTAATTTCTCATCCCAGAAATTAAAAATGAAGGAGATTAGGTAACAATAACAACAAAGTTGAAAACAATAAATATTGTAAATAATGATAATTCCTCATACCAGAAATTCAGTGAGAAGGAAAGGATAACAATAACAAAGATGGGGAGATTAATCTAAATATAAATAATTCTAATTTCTCATCAACAACAAAGATGAGTATAATAATTCAAATACAAATACTTTTAACTTCTCATCCCAGAAATTTAAAGAGAAAGAGATTGGATGATAACAACAACAAAGATGAGGACAATAGTTTGAATTTAAATATTGTAAAAAATCATAGTTCCAAATTCCAGCAATTTAATGAGAAGAAGATTGGGTGAAAATAACAACAAAGATGTAGGCTATAATCTGGATTTAAATATTGTAGGAAATAATAATTCCAAATCCCAGGAGTTTCAAGAGAAGATGATTGTGTGATAAAAACAACAAAGATGAGGATAATAATCCAAATGTAAATATTGTAAGAAATGACAACACCAAATCCCAGAAATTCAAAGAGAAGAAGATTGGGTGATAATAACAACAAAGATGAAGACTATAATCTGAATTTAAATATTTTAAGAATTGATAATTCCAAATCCCAGGAATTCAAAGAGAAAAGATTGGGTTATAATAACAACAAAGATGAGGACAATAGTCCAAATATAAATATTGTAAGAAATGATAACTCCAAATGCCAGAAATTCAAAGAGAAGGAGATTGGATGATAACAATAACAAAGATGAGGACATCAGTCTAAATATTAATAATTCTAATTTCTCATCCCCAAAATTAAAGACAATGGAGATTGGGAGATAATAACAACAAAAATGATAACAATAAATAATGTAAATAAGAATAATGCCTCATCCCTGAAATTCAGACAGAGATTAAAAGTTAATTGATCTTTACTTAAACTTACAAGTGAACAAATTTCTGTGAAAAACTGAACAAGCAATTAATTTAAAAGCAGACTTTTATTGAAAGATTCATATGAGACCTAAATGAATTGATTGTTGTTTAATTTTTGGAAATAAGAGTCTTTTGAAAAGGTTAAGAAAATTGTTCCAGAAAAAGATGATTCTTTTTTTTCTGTTCTATTTTTAAATAAAGACTTTGAAATACTATTTTGGTTTCAATTCTAAAAGTCCTCAAATCTCAGTGATAATTTTTCTGAATTATATATTGTCATTCACATCTGAGTTGAAGATGTTTTATTTAAAAGCTGTTAGTTTTTTTCATGATAATGATTACAGTATTGCCAGCTATTAATTGATAATAAAAATTGCAAGAATTGACAAAGATATAAATTGAGCTTTATAAAAGATCTTGTTCATTCAGTTTCTCTGCATTAGGGTGACAAGAAAGTAGGAATTTGAATTTTCAGGTCTAACTATAAACAACAGTTGATTAAATTCAATAAACTAAATGAAAATAACTGAATTAAAATTTGCACAAACGTTTATTAATAAGATATTAAACTTTAATAATTACATTTTTATTGGGAATAGAAAATTTAATAAGATTTATAGCTTTATTTAACCAACATAAAAAAAATATCAGTAAACTGAAAGAATCAGGTTGAGTTATAATTTAATTTTTTTTTTTTTGAAAATAAGGAACTTGAGAAAGGTTCTGCATGTAAAAATTTGACCTTGTAAAGGTATTCAACTCACCCACAAAAAAAGAAGAAATGAAGAAAATTGATAAGGTTTAAACCTGAATTTTTATATTCCAGAAATAGTTGAAGTGATGTAAAATGTTTTACCTTTTTGACTTAGTTCAGTTTCTATAGTGACAGTTTTTATATAACAAGATAGAGACTAGACACAGGAATATTTCTTAAGGTTTAATTTTATTATTTTGACTCAGACTGTTACCATGACTACTATTGTTTTGTCTTCCAAAATCTAAGCAAAGTATTAAGTAAATGAAAAATTTTGGTTCAGGGGCTTATGAAGAGTTTTCATATTATATAAAATAGATGAGACAAAGGAAGATTTCTTAAGGCCTACTTTTATTAATTTGACTCAGATAGTTACTCTGACTACTACTGAGAGTGTTTTGGCTTCCAGAAGCTAAACAAAGTATTAAGTAAAAGAAAAATGTTGATCCATGTGCTTACAAAGAGTTTCCATATTACTGGAAATAGACTAGACATAGGGAGATTTTTTAAATTTCTACTCTTATTACTTTAAATCAAACCATGACTCTGATTACTACTGAGACTGTTTTGCCTTCCAAAAGCTTAGCATAAAATTAAATAAAAGGTTCTTATGAACAGTTTTCATATTATAGGAATGCTTTCTCTTACTACTTCAGCTCAGGCTAACTGCTACTGAGACTGTTATTTGCACTGACTACTTGATATGTTGCTATTTTCTTTATACCTGTCATGTGAACACAAGAATATGCAAGAATATTTAACAGATAAATGTTTCACACTATTTAAAATTGTGTGATTTGAAGAGTATAAAACTTCTAATAATCAAAAAACTATTTAATATTTATAAGCTGAAACTTTACAGATGAATGATTTGATATTTGTTTTATATGTGTAAATTATACATTTTTCCCATAAATTGTAAATAAATTTAAGTTGTTATCCTCTAAGTTGGAATATTTATCTAATGATATCCTCCCCTCCTCAGAAAAATCTTGGCCCCTAAGTGCCCCTTCCCCACTTTCAGAGTTCCACAGTTGCCAGTGCATGGATGCACAGATGGTGTTGCAGTTATAAGTACTGAAAAATGGAAATCAGCAGCCTGAGTTTAAGTTCTAGTCAAATCAGACTATATGCTATGTGTCAGAGAAGCAAATTAAGGTTCATAATTCTCTGTGTCTTATACTCTTAGGAAAGCCCTGGGGAAGTCTTGCAATATTTAATAATATATCCCTGAAATACTTAGCTATTTTTAAAATTAAACTCTCCTTTTAAATGAAAATGCTGAAGAGAATTTGAAACTATTCAAATTTATTTTTCTAAAATTTTCCTAATTCAAATTCTACTCATTGATGCCCAATCTGAAGAGAATATCAAGCCACTGGCTTGAACCTAGTAAATTTTATGGCTCTCTAGTAAAAATTTTGGAACATATCTAAACATGAAAGTTTAAATTGCAAAAAGAAATTTAGATTCGCACATATGCATAAACACACACACACACACACACACACACACACACACATATATATATATATATATATATATATATATATATATATATATATATATATATGTACAGAAAATGAATTATGTTTCTTGATAGCCACATTAGATTATATCTTGAATGAAATAAAGAGCTTTCTATCTGTTCAAATGAAATTTTGTATCTCTTTATTTCAATAACCAAAGATGTCAAAGAAAGAAACCTTCTGTTTCAGGTCATTTGTCTTATGGACAATTATAATTTCTCAGATATTTGGCACTATCAGCATGAAATCTAAAATTGGTTTTAGAATACAGGCAAGACCAATTTTAGATATTTTCTGCCATTGGCACACATCCAGTTGATGTGTGGGTGAAAGCAAAAAGAGACAACCACAGAATATTCTCTATTTAACTAAGTGTGTCTGTTTATAAGTTTCCATAAATATAGACATTTTCTTGTCTCCCCAACCCCCCCAAAAAAAAGGGGTGACAATATTGCTAGTTCACAGATAAAAGTGTATTGTCTAAAGATATTATGATTTTGTAACTATATGCAGAAATATATAGTATGGCTTGTTAATTTTAGTGCTTACAAAACTGCTCTCTATCAGTTATCTGAGAAAAAATTTCAGTCTTCCCTCAGCATGGTTGATGCTAACCTCTAGGAGTAGTGACTCATTGCACATTCTCGGGCTATTATTTTACACTGACATGAAATAGAAAAATTATATTGAATCCATTGCTAGGTTTTCTGCTAAGAAAGTTGCTTTACTGTGTTATTCTAGACTATTTTTTCTCCAGAATCTATCTTACATATTTATGAGTCTGCTTACTATTCATCTATATTACTGCTATATATGGTCAAGTACTTTTGCTATACATTTATAGTTTCTTGATAAAATACAAAGAAAAATTGACAATGCTAGTGTCTGACCTGGCATCTTGGTTTCACCCACTTTTCTACTACTGTAAGGTTGCTTCCATGTGTCTTTTATATAAATACTTTCATGGTAATAATTCTGATGAAATTTCCAAGATTTTATAAATTTAAACATACAAACTAGATTGGCAGATAAGTCTTAATATTTTACACTTAAAATCGTGAGATGCAACCATAAGCTCTATGCTATACTGCAACTATACAGAGTAGACCGTAGTAAAGTTTCTGGGAGAGACCATATATTCTGGCATAATGACTGTTTTTGAACAAGGCCAACACTCTCAATCCATTGATTATGATGACATTTGACTTTGTGCTGGTATAGTTGTCAACGTCTTCTGAATGCTTCTGCCTAGCTAATTTTGCTCACAATGCTTGGGTTAACCTGTGGTTTGGTTTTCAGACACTTTCCAAATGTACCACTTGCTAAGATCACACTTCTTCAGACTGATATTATCAAGAAGTCACCACCTAACAAATCGACCCTGGTGAGATTCAAATTCAGGTTATATGGTCAGATGGTAAACTTTATAAACACTTGACCATGCACTCACACACACATATATATATATAATCATCCACAGACATGCCTGTTTTGCTGTATCAGTGTGGCTCATCAGTGTGGCTTGATTAACTGACTGATTTTACCTCTAATTTGTTGGCTCATAACCAAGAAAAGCAGATTCCACAGAATGTTATTAACAAAATTTAAACAAACAGCCAGTAACTGAGCTACAATTTAGTAGCTGAACCAAATTTTGTTCAGTTCCATAACCAGAGACGGTTTCATAAAAAAAAGCAAGGTATTATGGTTAAGATTTTTCTGTCATTTTTCATGTGATCTTATGATTTTTTCTTTTCTGGACATAAATTATATAAAAATTACCAAAATATTAATTTTATCTGAATGCTTTTGACTATACTTTTAGCTATTCTCGAGGATGGATTTCATTTTACATGTAACTGAATGTATGTAGTGCTATGTATGTTCTGAACATGGTAAGCACATTGTTAGCATAAAAAATTACATAGAATACTTAACCATAATATCTTGTCTGTCATTTTTAATGAAATTTGTATAAAAGAGAGATTGCTGCCTAAATACACTATATATATATATATATATATATATATAATGGATACACCTTGAAATTTATTTCAGTATGAAGTAGAAACACCTTTTGTAGTAATCACAGTTTGAATCCTGCATGGGATCAACTCATACAAAGTTTGAATTGTTTTCATGGGAATTTTCACCCATTCTTCAGCTCAAACAGTTGCCAATTCTTTCAATGATGATGGTGGAAGATATCAACTCATCACTTAGTTTTCTAAAATGAACTATAAAAATGTTCAATGATGCTGAGATATGAGGACTCTGGTGGCCAGATAAGATATTCTACTTCACTAAAATGTTCCTGTTGTCGTTCATTTACAACTTAAACAATATGTATAGGTGCATTATCATCCTGGAAACAGTTTCTGAACCATAGGATGAAGTCGATGACTTAAAATTCTTAAATTGTCCTCACTATTGATTTTAATAAACCTATTTAAACAATATCTGTAACAAAATCAACACTTTTAGCAAAAAAAAAAATGAAGTACTACTAATATTAAATCAACAAAAATAAAAATAGCAAGCTTTTTAACAGTTTAATCAAAATTTTAAAATTAACATATCATTCAATAAATCCTTGGTCTAACTAATAAAACGACAACTTTTAGGCAAAATTTGACTTTATTCATCAACATAGTCTCTTTCTAGGATGATACACTGATTTCAATGCTTTTGTAACAGTTCAATGCTTTTTTTATGGAACAATTTGTTTTTGGCCTCAAAATACGCCTCAGTTTCCTATATCACTTCTTCATTAGAGCCATATCTCTTTTCCTGGGGCATTCTTTTCAGGTCTGCAAACAGCCAGTAGTCATTGGCAGCCTGATCTGAAGAGTAAGGTGAATGCAGAAACAATTCAAAGTGCAATTCATGTAGTTTTGCCATCGTTGAGATCAACTTTTGACATGGTGTGTAGCCTTGCTAAATGGTCATTTTTCTTCAAACACACCAGTAATGTTATATAGTATTTGCTGTTGATGGCTCTTTCTTTCTTAAAGTAATGGATGGACAAAATATTTTGTGCATCCCAAAATATGGAGGCCATAACCTTGCCTGACGATGTTCACATCTTTGGTCGATTTGGACGGCTTTCACATGCTGCTGTCTAATCAGATGACTTTCAATTTGACTCTGAAATAGAGTAGTGAATTCATGTTTCATCCATCATCACATATTTATGAAAAAACGCCTTCTTGTTATGTTGAAACAGTTACAAACAACGCTTTGAATCGTCAACGCGTTGTTGTTTTTGATCAATTGTGAGCAAACGCGGCAGTGAATACACTGCCTTCTGATATGTTTAACTCCTCTACTATCTCACACAACTTCAATTTATGATTGGCCAAAAGGAGTTAGTGAATTTTTTTGTGTTTTCCAGAACAACTGCCAATTTTGGGCGACCTGACCATTCAGCATCTATTGTGTCTGTACAACCATGTTTAAAGTCAGCATACCACATTTTAATCATTGTACTTGATATAGCAGACTCTGAATAACACTTGAACAGTATTTTTGCCATCAGAAAGCAATGCTTTATCAACAAAAGAAATTCAGATTTTTCTATTGTTTAGAAAATTTGCAACAGTAAATTCACTTAATTGTATTTCATAAATTAATAATTTGATTAGGCCCAAATTTTGTCATGTATCATTTAAAGATTAGTACTTCATAAAAATCAGTTAGATTTTTTATTTGTGGTGCCATCAATATGTCAGGCCCAGGACTTATTGAGTGACTAGCAGTATAGCCCGGCGTTGCTCGGGTGTAATGAAAGCTCCATGGTCCTGGAGCTCAGACCCTTTGGACGTTGGCACAAAAGACTAAAAAGCAATAGTTGTTTTCAGTTAAAGCAAAACCATAGACTGAAAGAAAAATGAATGGATGTAAGTCAAATTTTGATTTCCTGGTATCAATATCAAATAAGTTTTTTCATCGTAAACTGAATTTTGAAGGATAAATAAGTCCTCTGAGTAAATGGTATCATGGCTGAGACTAAGAACTACAATTATACCAACTTAGAGCCAAACCCGAAGCAAAAACTAAAATAAAAGGGCTGAAAAAATACAGACATACAGGCTGATTAACACACACACACAAACATCTTGCCTTTTATATATATATATATTATCGATTTTCTGCACTATTGTAAGAACTGCAACCTTGAAACTTCTGAATATCATTTCTTATGTCTTTGTCTATGAGTGTATCAAATTTAAAATCAGATCACTCCTTCTATAACCCGATGTTTTTGATTATTGATTTTCGATATTTATCAGGGGTACCTCAACACAACCTAGCTAAGAAGACTTGCAGATACTTATAGTACAACTGTGTAAATTTTCAAGAAAATTGGTTCAGCTGTTTTGGAGTCTATAGGTAATGGACACACAATGGACACACACACACACACACACACACACAAAGTTCCATTTATAAATAAGTTTAGATTTTGATTTAGATGTGTTATACTATTGTGGTACTAATTGTTTCTATTATTTTATCCACCCCCTGTACATATATATATATATTTTTTTTTTTTAATCATTTCACCCCAAACAAGGAAATAAAGACACTAATATGCAAGAAATTGAGTATAAGAGAATATGAATTGAAAAAAAAATTAATTAAGAAGGAAAGAAAAATAAAAAGACAGGAATTGAAAAGAAAGAAGACAACAATTGGCATTGCATTTAAATTTTTAAAGATCAAAGTTGACTGAAAGGCAAGAAACCAGAAGAGAGTTCCACAAGTGAGAAGTGCAAAAGAAGACACTATTAGCATAGAACTTATTATTGCATAGACCCATTTCAACTGTAAAATGATGAGACCTTAATGCCAATCTAATACTGCATTTAAATTTATATAATGTCTATTTACCATCAAGAAAAGTTCATCATAAGGTGATGGGAATGATAATGTTTAATCCTAGATTGGAACAGGTTAAGATTGTATTGATTAGAGAAGCATCATCTTGGGAGTCAGTTCCACCAATAGCAGTTTGTGGGAAGAAGCTCTTTCCAGGGAACTTACATCTCACCAATGGAATGCAAAGGAAATGAAAGTAATTCACTACACTGTGCATGATGTGACAGTTCTTTGTCATAAAGGATTTTATTTATCAAAGGAATGTAGTTCACCTAAACACATTCTATAGAAATAGCAATAGAGTCATGAGACGGTTATGACATTTTGTCTGGGAGAAAGGGCTTGGGAGGACATAAAATAAATAATCAACCACAAAGCTGAATACACACTTAGACATTTTTTGGTACCATTGCTTGCCCAGGATAATGATGCTAATATACTTTCCTCCCCGTGTTATTTAGGAAAAAACTGACACATCAGAACAGGAAAACTTCTTTCATTGATATTAGGTTCAGTTCCCAGCTTGCATAACTACTGTAAATGCTTTCACTGATAGACAATAGGTGGCGCTGTTACTTTCACTGTCTAGATTGATTGATTTTGATTTGTTTTTGTTTAGCAGCATATTAACCTCTATGGGTTACTTAATGCCAAAGTCTAAATATTTTGAACACACTTTTATGGCTTCAGCTACAAATAAAATGTATTGTTGGTCATTTTGCTATAAAATCTATTGCTTGTAATTCTCTTTTAAAAATGTATTGTCGATAATTTTACTATAAATATGTATTGTTAACAATTTTTAAAAATATAATAATGATTTCCCAGAATTATTACTATAAAAATATATTTTTGTCCTTTCATAGTATTTGGAGGTTTACTATTTTTCCTTATCTGGAACCCTAACAGGTGCTACCACCTTGGGTTAGGTTGAACCTGGGAACAACAACAGATTCAGAGAACAAAAAGGTGGTTCCACTACCTTAAAATCTTCAATCTCCAAATCAGAGGCCTTGCTGCCAGTTGTATATTTTAGTGCAAATTAACTGAAACAAAATGAATAATGTCTAAGATCTTTTACGCTTTTCCTGATCATCATCTTTTGGCATTGTTTTACTCTTACAACTGTATTTTCCTTTATGTTTTGGACTGATGGATTCAGTTTGTTTCTTCACTTGATGACACAACTGACAGTTGAAAGACTGATATCAACATTATCTGCAATCTCTCTGTAAGACTTGCCAGTGTGTTCATGCAGTGTTATAATTTTCACACGCTTCCTTGGTGTAATGTCCATAAAAAACAATGGCCATAAGACAACTAATTGACACTCAAGACAATAGTGGCTGGGTGTGATAAAAATCTGATGCAATATTTTTCAAGGCCAAAAAAAATTTTATCATACACCAAGAAAATAGATACATATTACTGCACACCACTTTAAATGTCCAAATCTGAGGAAAAAATAGAAATCAATTATATCCTGTCACATATACTGGGTTGGAAAACTCCACTCCATTTCTTCTGTTAATAAGTCTTGGCCATTTAATATCTTGTTGGTAGCTGGTGAATTTTTATTCCTCGGACCATTGCAAGTACTCACCACAACTGGAGATTAGTACCTCATAAACCATGACATTTATGGTTATAAAAATGTGGTGTTTATCATCAATCACTCAAATCCTTGTTCTTGCCTATAACTGTAGCATTCAACAAATCAAAATGTTGACATACTTGCTTATATACCTTTGACACTGATATATGCATTTGTTGATAAAGATTAACTTGTCTGTGCATAATATTTAGGCTTATCAGTCTTATATGAACTGTAATTGTGCGTTTGTGGTGCTGTGGATATCAGCTCATAATGAGAAATCAGAGAGCTGAGTCCGAATTCCAGTTGAATTTGTTGCATTCACTTATGTGCAAATACTCTTGGGAAAAGTATTAATCTGTCTCTTCCTTCTAATTATGGGTTAAATAGCAGGTCAGATTGGATTTTATAGCCTTGGTTGGCAACCAGTCTACCACATGAAGTAATGGTAACCTACTGCAGGAAAATCTTCTTCCCAGTCAGTCATGTCTCTTTTGCATAGAACTTAACTGACTGATGTACTGTAGAAATTGTACATTTTTGTTCAGTAAAGCTATATTTAAGATTATATGAAATATAAAAATATAGGAAACAGTTTATCTTTTATCTTGAAATAGCAAAATGCCAATCACACACACACACACACACACACACACACACACACAAATATTTTATTACTTAGATATTATTTTTAGTGGATACCAATATTCAAATAGATGCTCCAATTCTTTATTAACCAGTATATTTATTTATTTTCATCTACTGAAAATAATAACATATCTGCTCAGCTACTCAAATATAGGTTATACACTAAAAATAACCTTTAATAAAATCTCTTGGATTCATAAATAAAAATCTATCATTTTAGAAATTGCTTTGTTTATGTTAGGATTTGAACTTGAGTGCATATGTATATTTTGAGAGCCTGGGAAAGAATTTGTTCAATTAATAGATAAAACTCCATCACTTCTTTAGAAATCGCACACACACACACACACACACACACACGTTTAATCATTTCATCCCAAGCAATACAATAAAGTCACTAAGATGCAAGGATTTACTGAGTATGAAAGAATATAAGAAAAAAGAAAAGCATTATTGAGGAGCAAGTACAAAAAAAGAACAGGAATTAAGAAGGCAAGATAATACTACAATAGATATATATAATTTTCATTAAAAATGACAGACAAGGATCTTTTATTGAATTTTTTTGTGTTTTCATTTGTGTACACAAAGTGTGTAGAAACTATCAGAAAGTTTGGCATATCCGGGTGCTTTCAGCTATTTTTTAGACATTATAAAGTGTGATTTTTATTTTTAACTCAGTGTGTGAGATTTTATGTATGTATATGAATTTATAGGAATATTTTCTTTTCCAAACATGGTCAGTACATTGTGGTGGTGTTCATAGCTAATGTTATTGACTACTGGCATTTTTTTATTAGTGCTTCCAATATTTTTTATATTGTTTTACATGTGGATGAGTCTATAGTATGTACATTTTTACTAGCATGTTACTAATTGTAGATATTCATGTGTCTTTAATGAAACTTATATAAAAGAGGGACTGCTGCCCAAATATAGAATTATATATATATAGCATAATGATATATATAGCATAATGAATCAAATCTACTTGGATGCTGAAAACATTTATTTTCATAATGAAGTTACACTTAATTTATGTTATCTTTATCAAAACAAAAACTGAACAAAATCTAAGGAAAATAATTACTTTGTCAATTCTGCTACATAAAAATGCAATAATAAATTTGAAAAGAAATGAGTAGTTAATAAAAAGAATTGTCCATGAACAAAGGAATGAAATTTAAAAGTAGATATTAAAATTTAATCATAATAATTTGAGATAAGAAAATAAAAAGAAATGAATGGTCTGTTTAAAAAAATGTATAGTCAAAGAAATAGTCACTACTTATAATCAAAAATATAATTTATGGTTATGAATTATTTAAGGGTTAAGAAAAGTATAAAATCTGTATTTTGTATATTTTGTAGCTTTTTATTCTCATGTAAGGTAATCAAACATCAACACAAAAATAAAAATATTTGAACGACCTGATTTTCATATATTCCATCTTTATATATCTTATTCAGACATTTCACATCAATTATTCATCATATAAATACATATAAACCCACCCCCACACACACATATATATGTACATGCAGGTTTCATTAAGAATGAAAGACAAGATATTTTGGCTAATTTTGTTATGCAATTTTTCATGCGATTTTATGATATTTTCTTTTCATGAAATAAATTATATAAAAATTTTTTCAAATCTTTTGTTCTTCCAAGCACTTTCAGCCATACTTTTAGCCATTATCAAGGATGGATTTTATTTTATGTGTGCCTGAATGTGTGTAATGTTTATGTGTGTGTATAGAGTCATGTGTTTGTTTTACATTCCGAACATGGTAAGCATACTATTGGCGTATTCGTAGTTGGTATTATTAAGTGTTGGATTTTTGTTTTTTTTTATGAATGCAACTATTATTTTAGCATTTTTTGCATGTGGATGATATGTGTGCTTAAATGAGATTGAACTGGATGCTAGTCTGAGAGGTGCAAAGTTAATCTTCTTGCCAATAGTGTAGCAGTGTGTCTAATGTAACTATTAACAAATTTAGTTTGGTCAAGAGTACAGTTCTTTAAAGGACATATAAATTCATAAATGATATTTGTTTGCTGTAGTTTAGACCTTGCAGGAGAATTGTTATTTTGACGATGAGGTTAGCAGTTTTAAATTTTGTGTGATAGATAATTAAGTTAATTTTTTTTTTAATTCAATGTGAGTTGTGTATTTTTAGATGTGGCACTTGTGGGAAGGAATGTCAGTCAAGTAGTGATCTCAAATATCATGCTCAGATTCACTAAAGACAACAGTGTTGTGTGTAACTAGTGTACCAATGACTTTAAGTCTGAAGCTAGATTAAAACTCATTTTAAGTGCCCAAAAGTAGGGTCCCTCATACAGACACAATTGATGGTCATACACAAATGTGAGATAGTAGCCATCTTGTATACCTATATATATGTATGTGTGTATGTATGTATATATATATATATCTATATATATGCATGTGTGTATATATATATAGGTGTATATATATATATATATGTATATATATATATATATATATAAATATATGTATATACATATATATGTGTGTATATACATATATATTATATATATAGGCATATTTATATATGTATATACATATATATATGCATATATATATATATATATATATATATATATATATATATATATATATATTTGAAGCCGGAAGAAAATGTACAGAAATTTTTAGCAACACAGTTTTCCGGTTACATATGTTACCATAACTCACACCCCTAAAGATGAGCTCGGATAGAGGTTGAAAGTACTTGGGTACCTTAAGAAATGAATGAAAATAACATCTGTCAATGTTACAGCTCATTTCTGACATCTTTTGATTGTAATACACGAAAGATTATCTGTGAGTATAAACAAATTTTATTAAAAATAAGCAAACATAGTGTTTGCAATTCATTTAATCTGACATGTTTAAAAGAAAATTTGCTGCTTAAATACAGAAATTTTTAAATATATATATGTGTGTGTGCATATACATGTATATGTAAATATATATGTGTATATATTTATATATGTATATATTTATATATGTGTGTATATATGTATTTGTATATATATATATATATACATATATTGATGCATGTTTTATTAAATAATATAGACACATTTTGTCTATTTATTTTATGTAAATTCTTTTCATATCGTCTGATAAGCTTAATAGCATTATTGTTGAAAGAAGAAAGAAAATTTTAATATTGATAAATGTTTTTTAATCCATTCTGAGCTTTCGGCTCACATCAGCCATTATCAATGATGACAATTATATTAAGTGTATTAAATAGTTCATGGATGAACAAAAGTAGTACTTGTCTATATTAGTTTCCATGGAAGATTTTCAATGCAATAACAAGCACGTGCAGGCATGCTGGAAGCGAAGATCGCACTACATCTTGTGACATCACACATGACCATGCGAAAGTGGGGGCGAGAAATATTAAGTATGGAAAGCCATTGGGATGATTAATCACTTCTCTTATTTATTGTAATATGTATATATTTATATATATGTAGGTATATATATATATATATATATATATATATATATATATATATATGGTCCATCAGAAGTAACTATTTCATTTTATTTCAACATAATAAATAAATAATGTAGTTACTTATGGTGGACCCTCTATATATATACACATATATGTATGCATGTATGTGTATACATATGTATTTATATATATATCTATATACATATATATGTGTGTATATATATATATTTATGTTAAATATAAGAGACAATGTATGTCTATTATGTTTAATCATGAGCCATTCTAAACATTGTATTTTGGCTTTAATTTCAGGTGAAAATAAAGACAAAAATTTGTAATGTGGTTCTATGACATCACTTGCAGTGTGACATCATAGAACTGCATTACAAATTTATGAACTGCGTTTCCTATTTGGTAACTATTATCATTGCTTAGCAAAGTTTTATGTCAACACAAGTTAAAATCGTCTTTGATGGTGGATGTTTTTATGTTAACGTCCTTGCAACCTCTCTAAAGATAGCTCATGTGAGTTGAAAACTTAATAAAAAATTATCCAAATGCTTGAGAATTTTTGTCTTTATTTTCACCTGTAATTAAAGCCAAAATACAATGTTTAGAATTGCTCATTTTTTAAATATAATAGACATTCATAATCTCTTATATTTAACAGTATATGTTTAGAAAATTATCAGCTGCCTCGATACACTAAATATATTTATGTATATATGCACACACATTATATATATGATAGAAATATTCATAAATGTGCCCAATATCAGAGAGAGCATATGTGAATATAAAAGTCAGAACTGAAATCAAGGGTGACAGTTTGTTTCATACTTAAACACAATCCTTAGGCCTGAAGACTTTGTTCTAACTTAGTGCACATCTCAGTGTACACCTATATAGTAGGTGCTGAAAATCAGATGTTTAGTCACTTGGTCAAATTTTGTGAAGTGAATCTACCCAAGAACTTTTCATCATGTCTTCAAATAAGGCTCCTCTTGAATACATAACAATATCTACCAATAGCAAATATCAGCAATATAGCCTCTTCAACCTGTCAGTGTATTAGATAGATCTCTTATATCAATTATGGCATCATGCCAGATTTAGCAAATCTGAGTCAATAACTACACACACACACACACACACACACACACACACACACACATATATATATACATGAAAGAATTAAAAAAAAGAAAAAAATCTAACACTTAATAATATCAACTACAAACACAAAAGCATTGTGCTTACTGTGTTCAGAATATATAACACACACATGACTCTGCACAATTGCATAACCACTATGCTTATTCAGTTCCATGTAAAATAAAATTTGACCTTCATAATAGGTAAAAGCACAGTCAAAACCGCTTAGAAAAACAAAAGATTTGGTCAGTTTTTATATAATTCAAATTCTGGAAAGAAAAGAATTATAAGATCACATGAAAAATTATATTAGAAACTTAACCAACTTAACCATAATACCTTTTCTGTCATTTTTATGAAATCTTCATGAAAAATAGATTTTTGCCCAAATACAGAATACACACACACACATATATATATATATAATTAATTATTACATGAGAACATGCTGCAAACTACAAACTACTACAAAATTGGATATTTTGTTTCAACATTGAATGCAAAATATCTTATCAGGTAATTAATAATGATGGTACCATGACTGTTAACTACCTGATGAGACATTGTGCTTTCAATGTTGAAACAAAATGTCCAATTTTGTAGTAGTTTGTAGTTTGCAGCATGTTCTCATGTAATAATTAATAATAAATATGTATTGCTCTATTTTTATATTTAAATTAATATTTTGAATGTTGCAATTATTTTTTTCATTCTTATTCATTTAAATATATATATATATATACTATAGTCATCCACAGACAGATCTGTTTCACTGTGTCACAGCTCATTAGTACGGTTAGACTCCGATCACTTCATAATCCAGGATTGAAACCCAACCAAATTGTCGTCAGTCAGCGATTCTACCTCTGGGCCATGAGTGTCTGGTAGAAGAAGGCAGACTTTTTAGCACATATATCATTATACACACCCAATAGCTAGAGTGCTCTAATTCATTATTGAATGAGCAATGCATATATGCCAGAGTAGCTACTGTTTTCAAAGTATCCCACTCTTCCAGAGTGCTCAATCAAGTGTATATATATATATATATATATATATATATATATATATATATATATATATATATATGTTGTAAACTTACCTATATACAGGAATAAAATGTTCGTATCCTTTTAAATACGTAGACACTGCCTACAAACAGAAGAAACCCAGACAGGGCTCTACCAAAAGGTAGAGCCTCTTCTGGGAAAATCGACAGTAGCCCTTATACAGGGTCAATGGAATATTTTTGGCCAAGCTTAAGGGTTCAGAGAACTCACTCTAAAATTTGCCTTGTACCACAGTCTATCTATTTAGAGAGGCAAATAAATATAAAGTGATTAGATTGATTAACAGTTTGCTAGCAGTGTATCTACTTCACGCAGCATGCGAATCTTCTATTCATTGATATACTATTATTCCCAACATATGTTTTAGTGATTACTCACACAGTAACCTTTTTATTAGGGTTACAATAATATATATATATATATATATATATATATAACAAAAGTGTTTTTACAGACAATGTTTAACTTATTTAGGAAACGGTTATATTTAAAAACACAATTCAAAACATCAAAAATGTTGATCTAGTTAAGATCAAAAATGTTAAAACACTAGCTTTTTCCACGACTGCAATTTCTACCAAGTAAGGTTTCCTTAGGCAGTGAAAAGGTCAATTGTTTTTCTCTCACTACCTTTCACTGTTGTTGGAAAATTTAATTTAAAGCAAGTATAGAGAAAGTATGTGAATGGAGGATGGGAGAGGGAAAATATACACAGATATATAAACAAAAACATAACTATATACATAATATATGATTAAATAAATATATCAAAAAATAAAATAAAATAAATATATATGTATATAAATAAATATATATATATGTAAATAAATAAATATGAAATGATATGCATATAAATATATAAATAAATTTTTAACACATCACTCAATAAGTCCCAGGCCTGACTACAAATGGCATCACTATTTAAAAATCATGTGATTTTTATGAAGTACTGACCTTTAAATGGCACATGACAAAATTTGGGCCTAATCGGATTATTAGTTTACAAATTACAGTTATTTAAGTGAAGCTACTGTTGCAAATTTTTCTAAACAATCGAAAAATCTAAATTTTCTGTGTTGATAAAGCATTGCTTTCTGATGGAAAAAATACTGTTCAAGCAAAGCAATGGCTTGATAAGTGTTATTTGGACTCTGTTCCATCAGAAACAATGGTTAACAGGTGATATGTTGACATTAAACACAGTCATACAGACACAAATGATGCTGAATGCTTAGATCACCCAAAATCAACAGTTGTCCCAGAAAAAAAACAAAAAATCCACAAACTCGTTTTGACTGATCGTAAATTGAAGCTGTGTGAGATAGCAGAGGAGTTGAACATATCAGAAGGCAGTGTATTCACCATTTTACATGAACATTTGTCAATGAGAAAGCTGTGTTCAAAGTGGGTGCTACATTTAGTCACAATCAATCAAAAACAACAACATGTCAATTATTCAGAGCAAAGTTTGTAACTGTTTCAATGCAACAAGAAGGAGTTTTTGCATAAATATGTGATGATGGTTAAAACATGGATTGATCACTTCAATTTAGAGTCAAATCAGAAGTTATCTGATTAATTTGTTAATCTGATGTGTCTTAACTACTCGATCATGAAAGAATTTTGTAGTTTGACACATTAGATCAATTGATGTGTCCTTTTCTTAGGTTTTTTTCGATGGATTTTTATGTCTTTTTCTTAGGCTCAGATTGGCTGAAATTTTTATTTTGTTTCTTTAGGTGAGAGTGGGTGCTATTGGGTGGAAATTCTGGATTGTATTTTTCTTTGAGTGTGTAAGTAAAATGGAAGTTATGTACAAAACCGATGCATAGCTTAAAAAACATGAAAATGTCACTACTCAATAACATCAAAAATGAAAATGCCATGTTTGAAAAATAAAACATTCCTATAACTCTAGATACAGAAAAAACAATCTGTATATTCAGGTAAGAATAAAAATGAATTTCATCCTTGAGAATGGTTAATAGTATACCCAAAAGTGCTAGGGCATACAAAAAATTTAGACAATTTCTGTATATTTTATGTTAAAAAATGAAGAAACTTATAAGAAAACATCAGAAATTGAATAAAAACCTTAATCACAGTATCTTGTCAGTTGTTTTTAATAAAACTCATCTAAAAGAGACTGCTGCCCCAAATACACAATTATTATATATATATATATATAATTTAAGTTTAATATTAATTTTAAATAAAAATCAAATTTAATTATTGTTGTAGAGTAGTTTTTGCACTGATGGTTATAATCATGCTATATCAGTTGCTAATTGACTTAACGTACCTAAAATGTTAGGAACTTGGTAATCTTCCACTGAAAGCTGACTGCTTAGTATTCGGCTAACTGCCGACTAATATCAAGTGCCTAGTAATTCTATTGAACTCCAATAGAAGTTTAAAGAACTCCCTGTTCACTCTTATTAATATAGGAGGAAGAGTCTATTATCTGAGGAATGGGTGTGCTTCCCCATAACAATTATAATTGTATTTTGCTCTACAATATATGTTGTATTGAGCACTTTTTAAAAAAAAATAACAACCAGAAAACTGGTAGTTACCTGGATATATATATATATATATATATATATATATATATGTGTGTGTGTGTGTGTGTGTGTGTGTGTAGATTAGAGACATAAAGTTTGCTTTTACTAACTGGCATCTTTGAGATACATGAAAAAGAATGAGAGAGAGAGAAAGAGATTTGTTGATTAAGGAAAAGTGTTTCTAAATAATTAGAGACTTTAAACCACCTACTGAAGTCATCAGAAACTTTACTAATTTTAATATCCCCGACTAGCTTGTGACAGTCTCATTCTTGATTGGAATCACACCCCAATATCAACACAGCATTAGTTTTATATCTGACATGTATGTAAATACATGAAAGCAAGATATAAATGGAATATGTGTGCTTTGAGGGACACCTCTTAAGCCTTTCTATCTTGTGTACTTTTCTTTCAGACTGAAGAATTTTTTGTTGCTTTTAGTTTGTTGCATCTAGACAAACAAAGCAAACATTGGTATCATGAAGGAATCGAATAGAATACCTATGTATCAAAATTGAAAAAAAAATATATTTTACTAAAGCAGTGTAAAAGGTCACCTGCTGACTGATTTCACTTACCTGTAAATAAGTAAGAAAGATTACAAATTGTTTCGTGTTTGAAATAATTCTAATTCTTTTAGAATAATTTATTGATAAGATGCATGAGTTTACAAGTATATTCATAATTCTACACATACGATCAAGTATCTTCTTTTTGTTTGTCTGAATTTATGAAATTTATACAGATAATTATGTCTGAGGTTCAAGAGGAAGTATAATCATTATTCCACACATTCAATTATCTTCTGGATGATTTTCAGAAGATAATTATTTGATGCCTGAGGTTCAAGTGAAAGTATAGTCTTTATTCTATGTATTCAAACAACTGTCTTCTTTTACTTCTCTGTGAATAACAGAAATTTTTAAGGATAATTGTTTGATGTTCAAGAGGAAATACAGTTAATGTTCCACACATTCAAGCAATTGTCTTCCTTTACTTCTCTGTGAATATCAGAAATTTTTAAGGATAATTGTTTGATGTTCAAGAGGAAATACAGTTAATGTTCCACACATTCAAGCAATTGTCTTCCTTTACTTCTCTGTGAATATCAGAAATTTTTAAGGATAATTGTTTGATGTTCAAGAGGAAATACAGTTAATGTTCCACACATTCAAGCAATTGTCTTCCTTTACTTCTCTGTGAATATCAGAAATTTTTAAGGATAATTGTTTGATGTTCAAGAGGAAATACAGTTAATGTTCCATGCATTCAAGCAATTGTCTTCCTTTACTTCTCTGTGAATATCAGAAATTTTTAAGGATAATTGTTTGATGTTCAAGAGGAAATACAGTTAATGTTCCACACATTCAAGCAATTGTCTTCCTTTACTTCTCTGTGAATATCAGAAATTTTTAAGGATAATTGTTTGATGTTCAAGAGGAAATACAGTTAATGTTCCACACATTCAAGCAATTGTCTTCCTTTACTTCTCTGTGAATATCAGAAATTTTTAAGGATAATTGTTTGATGTTCAAGAGGAAATACAGTTAATGTTCCACACATTCAAGCAATTGTCTTCCTTTATTTGTGTGAATTTCTGATATTTTAAAAGTAATTATTTGTGTCTGATATTTAAGAGGAAGTATAGTTTTTATTTCATACATTCAAGCTATTGCCTTCCTTTATTATTTTTGTATGAATATCTGAAATTTTTAAAGGTAATTATTTTATGTTGATGTTCAAGTGAAAGTATAGTCATTATTCTACACATTCAACCACATGTCTTGAGTTTTTTTTTAATTTTTAAAATGAAGAAACAGGTTTAAACTAATCTAATATCATGCCAGAACAGAATTTGCACTTAATATCGCGCCAAATCATCAAGGGAATCAGGTGCATTGTTTACCTGAGGTAACTTCCTGCCTGCCAAATGCAGAATCACATAACCTCACACCTGCATGTGAGGAAATGAACTGCATAATAGAAACAGATGTGTAAACAGTCACCCAATAGCAGGGTTGAAAAGTCAATCTTGGACACAGTAAACAAGAATATAAAGTCTACATTTTGGATAAGCAGTGCGGATGTGCATTGTTGGTGCAGTGGATATCGGCTCGGAACGACAAATCGGGGAGCCGAGTTCGAATTCCAGTTGAATTCATTGCATTCACTTATGCGCAAATACCTTGGGAAAGGTATTAATCCAGCTCTTTCTTCCAGTTATGGGTAAAATAACAGGACAGATTGGGTTCTGTAGCCTTGGCTGGCAACCATTCTACTGCAGAAAGCAATGGCAACCTACTGCGGGATAATCTTCTGCCCAGTCAGTCATGTCTCTTTCGAGACATGATCGCCCAAGCATGTTTCACGTATGGCACTTAACTGACTGACTGAGTCCAGGGCCACTTAAAAACTCTGACCAGCAGAAACTGATAAGATATTAAAATAAAATAAAATATTATGTTAAATATAATAAATGTAATCCGCATGACATCATTAACATCACAACATCATTGCACTCATCTTGATTGTTATAATCAGTATGCTCTGAATTTGAAAGGCTTGTAAATTTTTAAAAAAAATATTTTTTGTTATTTTGAATCACATTGCAATTCTCATTTTTTTCTTTTAAAATCTAGAAAATATTTTAGATCCTTATCAATCTACTTCTGTTTGGTCCACTGAATATATGAATTTCATTACCATGTAAACTGTGTGCTATTATATCTACTAGGCTATTTTTCTGTAGGATACTCAGCTCATTAATTCAGAAGGATACCTAGAAAGCAATAATGAAATCTAAAGTGACCAAAATAATCAATGCACATACTAGACTCTGACAGTGCTCTCAGTAGGCCTAGCATAGATATAAATACCATATAGAAGGTTCTTGATAAAGAAAGAACAGACATGAGGTTTAAAGATCTAAAATCCAATCATCTTATTTTCTTTACAGTCCAGTTATCATCTTTTCTCCTTATCCTCACAATCTTAATTTCCTACCACCTTCTGTTCTATTAATATCAAATATCTCATTTAGATTTGCCATTTTGATTGTAATCCATTACCTTAAGGGTTCATGAAGCCTTGGTTTGGATAAAATTTAGTATGCCTCACTATCATGAATCCAGTGTCTTGGTGGGCAGGGAAAATTTTTCATAGTTGTGTTCAAAGCAGAACTTCTTCTATGTTTCATGTCTCTTCAGGTCATTGACGATCATAGCTCTCCACAATTTCCTGTTCTTTGTAGTTCTTAGTAAATTTTGCCTTTTTGTTGTTTCTCCTAAACCCTGTTCTACCAAACATTTACACATGCTTGTTAGGTATTTTATACACTTCTTTCCTCTGTTGCTTTCAATATCAGATTTTCAGAGCACTCTTTTCTCATTATGTGACTTAGGAATTTCAACAATCTCTTCCTGATGTTAAGTCTAAGGGTCATTTTTGTTTCCATTTTCTCCAAAATTTGTTGCTGCTCACCTGTTTGGTCCATGGTATTCTCTTCTGTAGAACTATATTTTGTTGCTTTCCTTCTTCATCTAATTTGAGATTCTCCAACATTCACTATCATATAGGAGGACTGATATCATATAAGATTTAAATACTTTTTTCTTTGTTTTTAGAAAAATGTTCATTTTTCTTTGATTCTAATTGAATTCGTATTAACTAATATAAAACATTCTCTAATATGGGCAACAAAATGAGAAAAGTTTATACCAATAGATTAAATAAAGAGTAAAATTTCTCTGCTTGCAAGAGCAAAAGAAGTCCAAAGAGTGTAATAGTCAAAACACTATGACAATAATAAATAACATGACAAATAGCAATACCAGTTGAAATAAATCATTGTATATAAATAAAACTGAAGATATGTATCAGTGTGTGTGTGTCTCCATGTGTGTATCCTCACTGATTTCTATTAACATGCACTGCCACATTTTTCATTCGATTTGTTGTAAAACTTACACACTTCTTGTAAAGTTTGTTATTCTATACAACAAAGAAAAAGAAATTGCATGTGGTCTCTCATCTTTGTTTTAATTTCTTATTTTCAAGTATGTTTTTTCTTAAAGATAAGTTCAATACAGTAACTTATACATGGAGAACAACACTTTTAAAAATACAAGAGTTATCTCCCATATTTAATGTCTGCAGATATGGGTGGTATAAAAAAAATTAAGAGTAGACTTATACTCTTCCCATCCTGTGCAACGCCAGGTACTTACTGCTAGTGTATAATAATCTTGTTTGTTGTTATTTACAACATATTCACTGTTGTGACTTCTATCTTCTTTAAGTGTCTATTTATCTGTATAACCTTCTGGGAATTTCAAACTGAACCATTTATTTAATCTATGGAGGTAGGTCATTCTCTTTCTGCTGTTCATGCCTAGAGATACCTTGTTTAGTTCTTTTTAGTACTGACTGTGTATTGCTCACTCTGTTTCCATAGAGACTAAATCTGTACTAATCAACCCAGGGATAAAACTCACTATTATTATGTCAGTAAATTCCTAAACCAATACTTTAATGCACTCAGTGGTCCTTTATGCACTATAGACCGGTATCTTGCAACAGACATGGTGTGCAGGGTGGGGGATTATTGATGTCAGTCATTTGTACAACAAAATAAAATAAACCAGATTACGATAGTCAAGAAAATGGAAAAAAGAAATTTATTTTTTGAGCAGCACGGTACCAAGAATTCCATGTCCTGGTACCAGTCCAGAGCCTAGTGGCTGGGCACCACTGCCTTAAGCTATGGCTGTTTCATTAGTTAATGCCCACTTTGTTTCCACTGAGTCTAAGTACTAAGTTCTGCTCAGTGACTGAACTCAGTTATTATGTTACCAATTACACCAATGTCTTATTGGCTTTATCACCTTGCTTGGTGTGAAATTAATTTAAAAAAAATAAAAACATCTTGAAATCTTGGAATTATTTTGAACTTCTGTTCTCATTTTGGTTGATATAGGTGTTATAATAGACACAGTGTTTTGACCAAATACCCTTTGGTCATCATTAGGTGTCCATAGATTGGCTGATATGGATTATCTCATTGATTATTACAAAATATCCAATGAAATCAATTATTGTTCTTTCATGTTGAAATTTGGTTCATCACTACCAAGTTCAAGGATCAAACTCATGACCACTAGATAACACTAACACATGTATAACCAACTACTATAACCACTACGTCACCATCCTTCGGAATAATTCCAAGATTATTGAAAATTACTCATCTCAGAAATAAATACAAAATCTTAAAAATCTCCCTTTTTATCTTGACTATTTTAGAGAACTTGAGCTCAAATTTTATACCTGTGTAAGAATTTTCATGCTATACATAGCAGTCTACAACACTTTAATGGTTCAAAAGACTTCTACTAAGTATTGTGTACAAGTTTTTGACATCAAATGTTATATGTATCTCTGAAAGGTCAAAGAATGTAAAAAAAATAAAGATACCATCTGAATAATGTTTGCAATAATAATTGATTTATTCAAATATTTCTTAAGTATTTCTATCAAAATATTTTGTAAAATATTCTGAAAACTTGATGATATCAGAAGAAAGATTTGTGAAGCAAATACATCAAATGTTTTATTCACTATATTGATTACTTACATAATGACTTTGTGGTTCGGAGAAAAGATGAAACAATAATCATGGTTATATTTGAAAAAATTATTGCATTTGAACTCTGAATAAGGAAGGAAAGTTTCAAATATTTTTTACCTCTGTTTAATGATTTTGTTACTAATTTTTATATCTTCGTACTTTCATGGTAATTGTTCTTATGAGCTTTGATAACTAGACTTTATGAATTTAGATGCAGTACTAGATTTGTTGTAAGGTCTCATCAGTTTACTGCTAAAATGGTTAGATGAAATGTAAGTTCTATGCTAACAGCTTCTTCTCTTGCTCTTCTTAATTGTGAAATTCTCTTCTGGTTTCTTTCTTCCCAGTCCAATTTTGACCTTGAACAATTGAAATGCCATGTCAATTATTATCTTCTGTTTTTTTCTAATTCCTGCTCTTTTATTTTTCTCTCTCCTTCATAATGTTTTCCTTTTCTTATATTCTCTTACACTCAGTAACTCTTTGTATCTTAGCAGGGTTTATAGCCTTGCTTGGAGTGAAATGATTTTTAAATATTGCTTGTTAAATTGAAGCCATTGTCTACAGTAACAATGCAAATATTTCTGATGAGATAGGATAATTGTAAATAAAATATCAAATTTTTCACTGATCATCAATTAATGGAAGTATTACAGCCAGAATATGGATAATTTAAATAAACTATAACAATTTTACTGCAGTAATGCATTGCGAATGAAAAAGAGAAAGATGAGCCATGATCAAAAATCAAAGAAAATGTTACTCATGTATTAAAATATAGTATATGACTCCCCTAAAAAATGTCAGATGCAACAATGGGTTGAGATGAGAAATAATCTTCTTTCCACCAAGTGTAAATCTGCACCATGTCAGTTGCTGCCTCCAACATTTAAACAGGTGGTAAACACAGCTGTTTCTAAGATGTGCACATGTAGGACAAACAAGATGACAAGTAGATGTATAAGCACTCACTCAAGGGGGAAGAAGCATATAGCCATTGCTTCTTCAGTTGATGTATCTTGTGGAAGAGTATAACTCTAAACACACTGATATATGGTTCCATTCTTTTAAAACATTTTGATCTCAAACCTTTATGACATATGAAATGTAGAATCGATGTAGAAACCCCAAAGCCACACATCTACATACTTACTGACAGTAATTGATAAAGTTTAGAGTTGAATAAACAATAATGTTATGTATGAGAGATTATAAGTGCATTCAACATATATGAAGCATAATCCAGTTTTATGCCTGTCTGGTTCACAATAAACTACAAACATGTTTTTTGTTTATTTGTGAACAAACACAGTACTAACTTGAATCAAATACCATTTTTTTACTGAGAAAATGTCCTTTTGATGATTAATAAAAAAAACATTTTTCTTCATTTTATTTTTAAATTTATTCCCTTTTTACACCTTTTCTATTTTTAATTCTATCAAGTCAAATGTTTAGAAAATAGTTCCAGACTCCACTTACTATGTTCTGTCTTTGCAAGGGTTAGATCAAACCAAAAACGGAACACTGACGCCATATCTGGGCTGGTGCTTTACAGTCTTTACAGATTTCAGAAGCTTCTTTGCAACTTTGTGAATGATGAATTATTGTTCACTCTAACACCTGCTATCCAACAAAAAAAGCATCACAAGTATTGCTACTATTTCAGTATTTCCCTTGCAAATGATCTGACAAGCTATATTTCTTAGTTCTACCAGTTTTGATCTTCACAGCTAAGTTCTACCTTGCCACATACACTGAAACAAAACTTTCCCATTCCCTTTGTATTTCATTATTAAGAAGAAAGTTCTATTCTGACATCTTTTTCTCAAGAACTGCTACTTATAGAAAAGACTGTCAAAAAGAGAATTCCCCATTCACTACAAGCTTAATCATTTCAAGTCTAGGGTTATCTTATCTTTCCTATATATTTTCATAAACTGCACTTCTTACCTCCTTTCAATGTGTATCAACATCTATCGGTAACCTTTTGTGTGGATCTTTGGCCTTGTACTGAGTAAACAATTAGTAAAAAGAAATAGAAAAACAAATATTTAGCAAATAATTAAGTTCTTTTCTTGCTTGTTTGAAACTGAATGTGAAAATAAAATGTATTAAAATACTAAATTTCTTAACTTTCTTACTTGTAAAAATATACCTTATGGTAATCTGTAGAAACCACACATTTTCTACCATTCTTCTGAATGGTTTGAATTTTTCTTTTCCAAATATAAAAATTGTCTATCTTCATAATACACATCACTTAATTTTATGTTGTCAGATTAATCAAAATAAGTCTTTTCATTAGGCTTTTCTTGAATAAAGTGAGAATACTCAAGAATACTTGAACACATCAGTTTTAAATAATTTTCACTGAGTTGTTGGACATATATTGTGAGAAAATGTTTCCTTTAAATTGTTGTAGAGTAAATAAGCCCCACCCCTTTATAACACAAATGAACTAAAACAAAGTTCAGAGTCAGAGTTCAAAAAAAGTTCTGATATAGTGTTAGAGTACTGTTGAAGTCAGTCAAGGCATAATATTATCCTCATTAGTATTGAGTATTAACAAAATATAGCCATTGTTTCTTGTATCTTGTATAAGATAATATAGCTCTAAACACAATATATGGATCCATTTTCTGACAAAATTTTGGAACTCAAAGCTCTGTGACATCAGTTCAGTTTCTGGATATCTCCATTTCAGTTATTTCCATTTATCATCTGAAGAACGCCAGAGCATACAATGGCCGAAACATTGTGAATATGACAATTACTATGAGAACAACAGTCCAAACAATGTAAATAATGTAAATAGTTACTATGCCTCATCTCAGAAATATAGACAAACATCTTATTAGCTTCAAATAATTCAAATTTCAAATCCATCTCTGTACAGCAGACTTCTGTATAGATAGCAATATATATTGGCAAATAAATCAGTTAAATGCCATATGTGATACACGCATGGGCAATCATATCTCTTTCAAGATATAAGTTACTAGATAGAAGATTTTCCCGTAGTAGTTTGCTATTACTTTCTGTGGTAGACTGGTTGCCAATCAAGGATATAGAACCAAATCTGTTCTTCTATTCAACCCATAGCCAGAAGGAGAAGAGATGACCTCATACCTTTTCCAAGGGTACTTCTGCATAAGTGAATAAAACAAATTCAACTGGAATTCAAACTCAGCACTTCGATTTCTCATGTTGAGCTAATATCTATTACATCACATTGCACATCCTTAGAGACATATGCAAAATTCTTGATCTCAAACCTATGTGACATATAGATCATTTTACTTGCAAAATATTTTATTGGAACCTATATGATTTTATTCATAATTGCAAAGCTACATTGATCATTTCTGCAAATCCCAGATTAAAATTGTGCTCCTCTGAACTTAAGAAAAGATTCCCAAAAAAGCCTTTAACATTAAAGCATTTGGAAAGTAGTATTTTTTAACCCCTATAATTAATCTCAGGGTCCATTAGCAAATGCACCACAAGACACCATTAGGGTTAATTGCTAAGTTTATTTAAGATACTTCTCAGTTCTCAACAAAGATGTAGCTGATAAGAGAAGGATGCCATAATGAGTAAACTTTCTCAGGTGCCAAATGATAAAAAGTCAATAGAGAAAAATCATTTTTCCCCATTTGTTATGCTGACAGATGATTTCATTTTCATTTCTCTTGAAGCCTCACAGGGAAAAAAATATATGAAAAAAAAAATAGAGAATAGAAATAATTAATTAGAAACACTTTTTTCCAAATGGCTTTGCTTACCAACAATTCTTCATTGAGTTATGAAGGGCTGAAATTGATTCATATTTTCTTCCATATTTTTCTTCAGGTTTTTTTTTTCTCCTATAATTCTTTTACCGTTTACACTCAATGGCTTTTTATTGATTCTTTTCTTCTAGTTCTAGAATTTTCCACCAGGGGGAGTTCACAACTTTCATGACAGACTGGCTGCCTAATTAGCACAAAGAAGCAACTAAGAATTGTAATATATTCACATCCTCTATCTATATATCAATATCTACCTATGTATCTATTTATATCACTGACTACTTTAAAATGAATGAATTTTTACTTGTAAGAATTAATCTTCTTTGAGGTTTTATGCAGATGTCAGCTCACAAGGAGGTGCCTTTATGCTGTTTCTGCTACATTCTTTTTTTTTTTCACAAAATCAGAATCAAGGTGACATTTATTAAATAAAGATGCTGGTAATTTAAAGTTCTTCCCTTGAACAAAAAAAAAACAGAATAAATTAACCCAGTGGATGGCAATAAGTATTCAAAACATTTCAGGTTTTGTGTTAACATTTCCATTTCACTGTTTTTTACAGACAGACAGACACACGTGCACACATACACACACATATGTATATTTGGGTTTGCAACCTTTGTTTCAAACATTTTTCATTAAATACAGGCAACAAGCAAACAAGAAAGATTTAATTTTTTATTAAGTTTTTCCAACATTCTTACATTTTGTGTTTTGTAGAGGTAAGGGGGTACTAAAAATTTTTCATAATTTTTATTGTACCAAATACTTTTGGCCACATCTATAGCCATTTTTAAGGGTGTTTTGTCTCTGTTGACAAAAAATTTATTCTGACTATATATATATATATATATATATATATATATATATATATGACAAAGGACAACGCATGTCACAAGTAAATTTTTTACACTTTGTCATACATTTTCCCCAATATTGTTCTTGATATATAAAAATATATATCGTCATCTTATATTATATGGTGCAATGGGTGAAGTGCTGTCTAAATTATACAAAAATGAAAATAACACTGACATCTCATTTTAATATTTACCAAAAAATTAAAAAAAATATCTTGAAATACTAAAGAGTAAATTTATTCAATAAAAATTGCCATTAGCTTCAACAATGGTTTCCAGATGACTTGAAAATCTCCTGCATCTCTTCAAGACATTCTTGTTGTTTAAGTTGATGAATGCTGCCTTGCCTTGATGTTGAGTTGAAATTCATTAAGGAATATGCTGTATTTTTATTTTTATTTTCACAAGTACTTTTGATCTCCTCCATCTTCAAAGGTGAATTGCTAAGACAAAACATAATGTAATTGTGATCATTGTGATTTTTTGAAGCACACATGGCTGTGCTCTGTTAAAATTATTTTAAAATTAGCTGTTGTAGCTGTGGTATTTATTTTTGTAAACAAGCCTTCACAGTGTAAGGTGGGTAACCAGAGATAGTAAAAATGCAACTGCATTAAATGTTAACCTAATAAATTCTAAAATATATATATTTATAAGGTGCATCAAAATACTTTTATAAACTTTGGAGATGGTTTCCTCACACTAAAGCAAGAACAAAAGTTTGTGTAAAAAAATTGTCTTTGTGTCATTAAGCTTAAAGAAAGTTTATGGTAGATGACACCATGTTGCTGTGAAGACTAGGTTATATTTTTCATTCATGTATATTTGTGGCTAGTCTCTCTTCAACATTTAACGTGTGTAGTAGTGAGTTACTGAGTAGTGAGTAGTACTGAGAAGGGCTCTATTTAACAATAGCAGGGCATTCATATTGTGAGCAGGTAGATATGATTTTTACACATAGGCATACAAATATTAATGGACGCAAGGTGGTACAGCTGTATCAAATTGCACTTGCAGACTGAAAACAGCTGATTCATCCAACCTCTGCTGCTGTTTATCGTAACTTTACTGAGACAGGATCCATGGTACCACACAAACTATAGATCGAGGAAAACTGATTGTAATTTTAACAGCATCTACCATAAACTTTAAACTTAATAACTCAAAAACAAAGGATTTATGGACATATATTTATATGGACTTTTGTCCTTATTTTGGTGCAAGGATCTTGACCCCAAGGTTTGTGTAAGTTTTTCTGATACACCATCTATATACATATATATGAGCCTTACTCATACCCACAGTAAGAGGAAACCTGCAGATATTGGAGGCCATGTACATCGAATCTAAACAACCAACACTCAATAAAATCACATTTAAATCCGGACATAACATATTACACTGCATTTGACTACATGGTTTTGTTGTCATTTCGCGCTATCACGCGGTGTGACGTCATAAAACCACATCGGAAATTTGAGAACTGCGTTTATTATTTTTGGTAACTATTGCCATTGCCAAGCGGAGTATTATGTCAGCACAAAATAAAATTGTCGTTGATGGTGGATGTTATAATATTTCAGTCTAAACAACCTCTCTGAAGATAGTTCATGTGAGCCGAAAGCTTAGAATCAAATCAGTAAATAGTTATCCAAATGTTGGAGAATTTTTGTCTTTATTTTCAACTGAAATTAAAGCCAAAATATGATGTTTAGAATGGCTCATGATTAAACATAACAGACATTCATTGTCTCTTATATTTAACAGCATATGTTTAGAAAATTACTTGCTGCCTTAATACACTATATATATATATATATATATATATATATATATATATACAGTGACATAAATTAGTATACATATGAAGAGGGTGTACATATGTATAGTATTATTATTCAGGTGTTAATAAAACAGTGCTCAATATATGAACCAAGCTGTATTATATATCTATTGATAAATAAACTGCGTCTAAAGATTATATGCAAGTTATGAATTAGTATAAAGCATTGCGTCTTAAATGTTAAATGTTCTATTATGATGTTGTTTAGATTCTACTCAATATTATTGACTTAGATATATAGTGATAGAGAAAACTATTGTTTTTGGTTGGAAAAAATTTTACTAAGTTAACAAAACAGACTAATTTGACTGTCAGTAGTTTATTTGCAACTATTTTGATACTTTTACATTATTATACCTTGTAAAACTAATGTAAAAAAATAATATGAAAAGATTTTAGAACAAATTCATCAATTTCTTAAAGGAAAAACATGAAGAAAACTTTTTATTTTAAAAATAAAAGATATATTAACAAAAAATAATAAGAACCTCCTAAAGTTTATTGCACAAATGCTTCTTTCTTTTCAATAACTCTTAACAGCCTATTGTCAACATCTGATGTTAGATTTGCAATTTTAGCAGCTGGTAAGTTGTTTGCAGCAACTTTAACTGCCTCCCAGAGGTCACACTTGCTGTTGAATTGCCTTCCATTAGAATAAATATCACTCTTGAGGATGTTCCACAGGTTCTCAATGGGATTCAAGTCACAGCTATTTGAAGGCCAGTCTATAAGAGAATCTTCAACAAAACCCTTTTCTTTCAACCAGGATTTAGTAAGCTTTGATGCATGACTTGGTGCATTGTCTTGCATAAAGATCATAGATCTATGCTTGGCTAAAGACTGGTTTTCAGGCAATTCAAAGAAATATTGCTCTAGAAAATCACAGTAACTTTTGGAATTTATTTTAACACCATCTTTCAATTTAAATAGACCCACAAGCTCATTACCAATAATCCCAGCCCATATCATGATTCCACTGCTGCCTTGTTAGCATTTAAATATTTTCTTGAGTCATGTTGCTTGCAAACCCATCCTTGAGCCCATCTATCGGGCCCATCGAGGGTGATCCTTTGATTTGTCGGTAAAAAGCACTTTACTGAAATCAGTTTTCATATATTTTTTGCCCACTGCAATCTTCTTTCCTTATGTTTTTTTGTTAAAATGGGTTTCTTTATTTGATTTTTTGTATCAGCAAACTTCCTTAATGCTTTACACCTTGTTTCCCTTGATACCATAGGAGCTCCAGTGGCCTCAAATATGAACGCACTTGACTCATTTGGGTTTCTTATTAATTCTCTTCAGATATGTGATAGATATTGCTTTGTTAAATTCCTGAATTCAGCCTGAGACTTTTTTTCTTTGGATGTCTTCTCATTTGACATATTTTTTTGATTGTTCGATGATCCCTTTTCAAATCCTTAGAAATTTAAAGCGAAGACTTTCGTTTGCTAATTTCTTTGATTATATAGTTCTTTTCATTCATTGTTAGTTCTTTTTTACGAGCCATAATACTAAATTCTTGTTCTTGCAAATAATCTCTTGACACTGCAAATTGCTATAATTACTGAAAAAACACTATCAATCTAAAATTGAAAATTGGGACTTAATTGCCTTTATGCTTACTTGCTATACATAATAGTACAAATTATTTAATTGGATAACACATATCTATGAATTTTGCATCAAATATTTGACAATACCTCTTTTGCATATACATATCGACACAGTTTATACATATTATCCTACATCTATGGCATGACTTGGAGTTTCATGTGTTATGCAATCATCAGGTGCATATTTCAAACTTATTGCTTGACCCAGGGATTGAACTCACAATTAATATGTCACCAAAATTATGGGACAATAGCCTGATATATTGTGTGAAGATCTATTCTATAAATTGCTCATTGTTCTAGAAATTTTTCATTATTCTGGAAATTGTTACCTCAGATCTTTCATACAATATGAGAGTTTATCGGTGCTAAAGTTTCAAATAATATTCATTCAAGCCTTCCTTATTAAAAAAATCCTGGAGAAGATACAAAATTTTACTGTCTTTGAATTCAAGCATTTTAAAAATGTTAATATATATATATATATATAAACAAGGCAAGGAGGAATAAGGAAAAACTACTATAAAGTAGTAAATCAAATAATATGCCAAAAAAGTAAAAATGAAAGTAAGTGGTTAGCTTAATTTTTATTTATTTTTACTTTTTATTTTTTTAATTGTTTCACCCCCCAAGCAAGGTGATAATGCTAGAAGATGGGGGTTATAGGGGGTGAAAGAGAATGAGAAGAATTTGAGGAGGAGGAGGAGGAGGAGGAGGAGTGAAGAAAAGACAATAAAGAAACAGGGTTCAGGAAGACAGAAATAAGCAATTGACATTGCATTTAAATTTTTGAAAAATGTAGGTGGCAAGGAAGCAAGAAATTGTAAAGGAGTTCCACAGGTTGGAAGTGTGAGAAAAGAAACTATAGAGTGGAAGTGGCAGTCACATCTATCTAGTTCAAAAGCTAAATAGTGATACCTGGTTGCCAGTCTAGTTGAGACACCAAGGAAGAAGCTCATTAGAAATTATTTTTAGAAAAGACAGAGGGAAGCCATGTCACATCAGTGAGAAAGTGATTGAAGTTGAGGTGCCTGATCTGGATTGATTACATTACAAACCCTTTCTTTGAATTTTCTCAAAAATCTTGAGATTCTAAATAATGTTTTTAATATAATTTTTGGCATTGTAATCATATATATATATATATATATATACACACATTACAAAAACTTGTGAAATTGGTATCAATCATCATATTTATTTTGAATTTATTTGTTTGAACATTATTTAGTAGATATTGAGTAGATAGTCTGTATTTCTATAATTACTGTTTAATTATAGAAAAAAGTGACTATCTACTAAAATACTTAAAAATAATGTTCAAACAAAATTTTAAATAACTATATATACTTATGCTATATGCATGACTTCAGAAATGAATTGAGTTCTTTTGGTGACTGGAATGTGCATGCTTATATACAACATGTTAAAATTTCCCTTCTCTGATTCCATGCACCTATGGCTTAGGGAGTAGCGACTCTGACTGATACCAAATCGGTCAAGTTTCGATCCTGGCCAGAAGCAAGTGGATGTGTCTAGCCATACTGATGAGCTGTGATACAGCAAAACAGGCTTGTATGTGGATGACTAATATATTATGCTCTCATTACTATTGAGCTCTCTGGAGAAGAGAATTTTAAAAACAGTTTTCACTTATGCTATATGTGTGACTCTTCAGAAATGAATTGAGTTCTTTTGATAACTGGCATGTGTATATACTGCTTATATACAACACATTAAAATTTCCCTTCTCTGATTCCATGCGCCTATGAGTGACACCAAATCGGTCGAGTTTCGATCCCGTCCAGAAGCAAGTGGATGTGTCTAGCCACACTGATGAGTTGCAAAACAGGCTTGTATGTGGATGACTAATATATATATATATGTGTGTGTGTGTGATTAGGTTTTGATCATAATTAAATTAGACCAGTATCCAGTTGTATTAAAAAATGCTCAATACATTTATATTGTTGAGCTTTTCAATATTTTTCATTTGGAAATTAGTTATTTCTGCAACCTAGATTTCAACCTTTTGGTATCTTCTGGCAATTTATAATAACTGATTTCCAACGTGTTTTTAAAACATACAACAGTGATTTTTATGAATGTATCACTGGAATTTTTTACCAACCAAAAATTTTCTAAATTAGGGAGGAGTTACTTAAGAATCTTAAAACACTTTCATCCAGATTTGCATGATCCTAATATGTATTTATAGGTGTGATTACATCTGGACATTACTTCTGATCTTTCATTTAGTCATTTTTTTTTGTTCTGGAAACAGTGTTATGGCTCACTTTTCTTCTTGGCACAATCTGCAAACATCACCACTGTTGTAAGCTTTTTTTACTATACTCCATGTTATATCAGGACCTTTGCATTTTTTGTTTTAATTTCCATACATGGCTAGCCAGTTTGATACAATTTTTAAGGTTTTCCAGCTTAAATATATTTCTGGAATTATACCATGTTTTTCTTTGTACATTTGTATCATGTACCTCTGCTTTGTAAATAACCCCTTCTGTTTTACAAAGTCCCTCAAGTAGGCATTCGTTTTTGTCCCTACAGTTACATTCTTTATTATTTATATTATGTTGCATATTATTTTTTAGGTTTCTGGCATTTTGTTTTTTCATATAATTTTTAAATTTTTAATACAGCTATAACTTAATTTAATTGAATTCCTACAGAATATTTTATTTGGGAAGGGTTTATTAATTAATTTAAAAAATATTTGTCCTATTTTGGATTTCAGTTTTAAATTAAAAGGTGGGTTGAACCAAATAATGTTTCAGTTTCTAGCATTATTTATTGTTTGTTTGTTTAACTGTATTCTAATTTGTCTTTTGGCCACTTTCATTGAAGGACTTTCATAATCTTTTTGCTTTTCATCAAATATTGTTTTGTGAGAAGAATCTTTTGATGTTCTATTCCTTTAGGAATGTGTTTGATCATGCCAGTTGGATGATTAGATCTAGTGTTCACGTACTTTAAAATTGTGTTTGTTTTCATATATGGAAAGACACTGTCAGTTTGTATGTTCAATTCTCCATCTAAATATTGAACAATTTTCTTATTTGTTTCAACTTTTATCTCAAAATCGAGGTTTTCAAAGAGTTTGTAAAGCACTTATCTTATTTTGTCATTTTCTCTTTTATTGTCCAGTGCTATTATTAATCTGTCATCTCTGTATAATCTGTGGTAGTCTATGTAGATTATCTCATTAATTTTATTTAGAATGTATAGAATACTACATTGCCAAAAATCCACATTATTCCACAATGAGGAACCATGGATTAAAAGAACAATAAAAGGTACATTTGATGTACCACAAGGCTCATTTGACAGAGCTGAAATTCAGAATTAATAAAACTATACATCCTAAATAAAATTAATATATATATCTATATCTATATCTATATCTATATCTATATATTTATATATGGCCTGAAGATTTAATTGAATCATGAAAACAGACTGTTGTCACATTTCAGTGCACACTTTTATATTTACTATTTCTCATATAGAGTACTTTTATAAATATAGCATGCCTTAGAACTATATTTTTATCATTATATATATATATATATATATATATATATATATATATATATATAACTACTTGTGTTCACCTTTCAAGTTCTTCAAAAGTCTTAGTTTGATATAGTCAGTCAGTTAAGTGCCATACATGATATCATGCTAGGGTGATCATGTCTCGAAAGAGACATGACTGACCAGGCAGAAGATTATCCCGCAGCAGGTTGCCATTGCTTTCTGCGGTAGACTGGTTGCCGACCAAGGCTATAGAACCCAATCTGTCCTGCTATTTAACCCATAACTGGAAGGAAGAGATGGATTAATACCTTTCCCAAGGGTATTTGCACGTAAGTGAATACAATGGATTCAACTGGAATTCGAACTTGGCTCCCCGGTTTATCGTTCCGAGCCGATATCCACTGTATCACAACACACTTGAAAAAGTCACAGGGTGTTAAGTCAGGACTACTGACTGGCCACTCATACATAAAATGATAAATGACTTTTCAATAATATATATATATATATTGTAATTGTGTTATTACAATGGTTTATAAAAGCATTATATCACTTCACAAAAACTTTCATCTTTCTGAACAATACTGATCTTTTTCAGGTGATATTTTAAAATAAATGGTGAAAATGATTTATTTAGAAAATATAAAATGAATTCATAGTTATATAGAAAATTAGGGAGTGGTAGTTGGAGAATGTGCTTGTAGGTGTGTCAGTATTGTTCAAACAAAAATGAGAATTATGTTTAACTGAAGTTGAAGATTTGGGTCGCAAAGGCAACAGAGTAACCTGATATCATAGCATGACATTTTTTAATTCTGTCTGGGTAAGATACATAGTGGAACCATGCATTATTTAAATGGGTAGACAATAATTTCTAATGGTAGATTGGATTTCAGGTTTTGGCGGGCCTGAAGGAGACTACTACCACCTTTAAATTTGTTGTTTTTCATTTTGTTTTTACTTTTTTCAGTGCAATCTTATCGATTACACCCTAAACTGACAAAAAAATTGGAAAAATTTCAATATTTCAACAATTGTATGGAGAGCTCAGTTTTTTATACAATGTTATCATAAATTGATACAACATTATCACCACCAGTAAATTTGTTGATTATCAATTTTTTTTTACTTTTTTCAGTGCAATCAATTAAACCCTAAAATTTCTGATTGTCAAAATATTTGTAAAAATTTTAACATTTAAACAGTTTTTGGGGTGGAAGGGGGAGGCTCAGTTTTTCATACAACCTTATAGTAAATCGATCCTGTATAATTAACTTTTTTTGTTTGCGCATATTCAACTACTGAATCCTTTGTAAAATTTTTGAATAAAGCCATTCTTGGAGTTTCCGAGGAAGATGCCATTGTAAGAACTGAAGAAAACTTGAAAAAGACAAAAACAAGTGCAACAACTCATCCCCAAAAGAACAAAACAAAGCGACCCCAATGCGAGTGGTTCCAAAATGGTGAATCAATTTACTATAACATTCTATGAGAAACTGAGCACCCACTAAAATTGTTTAAATATGGAAAATTTTACATTTTTTTTTTTGATAATTGGAAACTTTATGTAATAATTGATAAGACGGCACTGAAAAAAGTAAAAAAAGATGGAAAACAACAAATTTAAAGGTGGTGGTAGTCTCCTTCAGATCTGCCCAGGTTTTTTTAGATTTGGTTTTGTACTACCTCATGAATTAAAGGAGCTGTAATATTTCATTTAGAATTAGAATTAAATAATCATGGTATACTATATTGTAGTTATGAAAACTGAGTGAGTATTGTATAGGTCATTTCTTTTAATAAAATAAATTTAATTTTTAAGTTATATTGGAGCATATGTTATAAATGAACAACTGTAATCAATTAAATTTTAGAGAAAAATGTTTTCAATGTTTACATAAAACCATCAATTCATATCTATGATTTAGTAGTACTTTATTTTTAGGGAACCTTAAAATCTGCAGTTTTTCATTAAGGCACAGAGGGCAGATGTCATAGAATGACTTACAAATTCTTGTTTTTTCCAAAATTTTCTCTTTTTTAACTTTGAGGGTTTTGTTTGTATCTTTTAACTTCCAAAAATATGCAGAAAGAGTTGTTTAGTTTTGGTACATGTTATTTTTTAAGGAAGTTAAATGCAAATACCAATGCTGCTTAAAAGTTTTCTTAGTAGATCCAATATGAACTTTTTTAATAGTTGGGTACTTATTTGATGTTATAGTACATTGGTACACAATAGAATTTGTTATACACCTATTTTTCAGTGGGCAATTTAGGATTTTGACAATTGCATAAATTTGTATTACTGTCATTTTCATTATTTAGATAATCATGGTTTATGTGCTGATTTAAGATTTTATTATTATAAATTTAAATATTTTTTCTAGATCATTTGTACAACTATAACTTAATCTAAGAGCATTTTTATGAAAAATTTACTTAAAGGGTTGTTATGAGGGAAATGTTTCTCAATTAAATTGAGGAACTTCAGCTCTGACTTAATGCTAACTATTTGATCAAAAGATCGTGCATACCAAATGATTTTTCTATTTCTATTTTTCTTGTTGTAGTCATAATTTTTTATGTATTTGATACATAACATACGTTTTTATAGCCTCTATTCCTTAGTACATTATTATCAACAATTTCTATGTTTATAAAATACTTCTTCACTAGAAGAGTTTTTACTAATTCTATATTCTATGGAAGAGGGTACATGTTTGATTATACTTGGAGGTGATTAGACTTTGGGTGAATGTATAATGGATATTTGTTGAGCTTTATGTATGGTCGATAAGTATCATTTACTAAGTCCTGTATTACATCAAGGAAGTCTACTACTTTTAAATTAATGTTGATTATAACTTTTAGGTTTAGACTTTTAAATTCTCTGCAGATTAGTTTTCTAATTTTAATTTAGTTTAGTTGTTTATTTTATTGGTTTTAAAGAGACATGACTAACTGGGAAGAAGATTTTCCTGAAGTAGGTTGCTATTAATTTCTGCAGTAGACTGGTTGTCAGTCAAGGCTACAGAACCCACTCTCCTATTCTATTTAACCCATAGGGAGAAGAGAGAGATTAGTACCTTTCCCAAGGGTAGTAGTGCATAAGTGAATGCAACAAACTCAACCAGAATTCAAACTCAGTTCTTCAATTTCTGATTACAAGCCAATATCCACTGCACCACAATGCACATCACAGGAGTCCCTGTAGGAATTACTATATGTACATTCCATTTGTATTGCATATATGCTTATCTTTAATATCAATTCTTTATGTTACAAGTCCATTTTATTACTTGGATTGTTCATGTTATTACTTCTACATAAAAACCAACACATGACTTTTTCTCCTTCCTTTTACTTCTGACAAAATAATCATATGAGTACATAAATACATATTCATAGGTATATCCAACTACAAGTGTGTGTTGTGTACGTCCTTCAATATCTGTTTATGTCAATGGTAGTGGAATTGGTAACAGCCTGAGCCAATCTCTGTCAGTGTCTGCTGGTTGCATTGAAACTCTGTCAAGCATGAATTATATGAAATGGTTATTGATAAGTTTGATCTCAATTCAAAGAGCATGAACGCAGATATAATGAAGACTCATAAAGCCAACCTGGCCATGGCAGATAGCACACCAGCCAATGACTAGATAAAACTGTTGGTCCCAGAGCCATTCTTCTTTGAATCTCAGGCTACACATCAATCCTTCCTGTCTGTTCTTAATGGTCAACCTTGCTCTCTTTCTCCTATTTTTTCGTCTGGTGACCTTTTATCCTTTTCTGTTTTGACTTTGCTCTCTTTTTCTGCTTCAAAACTCTCCACCCTATTTATCATAATTTTTTCCCTTTTTATTCAGTTTTTAATTTTTTTTTTTGCTTTTTGTTCCTATTTCTCATTTTCTTTTCTCTTTTCTCTGCTTTTTCTTTCCTCTATTTTGAACTTCATTATTTTAACCTCTTTCTATTTTGAATCTTGTTACTTTCACTTTCCTTTACTTGAAACATATTGCTTTCACTTTGCTCATTTTTGTTCTTTGTTTTGTTCATTTTTCCCTCTTTCATTCCTCATTAATTTTCCAACATTTGTTTCTCATTACTTCTGCTTTCCTTTATTTCGTTCTTCATTACTCTTACTTCTCTCTTTGATGATCTTTGTTACTTTCACTTCCCTAAATTCCTTGTTACTTCCCTATATTTTGAACATTGTTTCACTGCCTTCTATTTCATTCCTTAGTAATTTCACTTTTCTATCTTTTGATTCTCCTTACTTTCACCTCCCTATATTTGGACCCTTCTTACTTTTGCTTTCCTCTCTTTTGTTCATCATAACTTTCACTTAAACCTCTTGTTTTTTATTACTTTCACTTTCCTCTCTTTTGATCCTTGTTATTTTCACTTTCCTCTCTTTTGATCCTTGTTATTTTCACTTTCCTCTCTTTTGATCCTTGTTACTTTCACTTTGCTCTCTTTTGATCCTTGTTACTTTCACTTTTTCTTTTCTTTCTTATTACTTTCATTTTCCTCTATTTTCATCCTTGTTACTTTCACTTTCCTCATTTTTGTCAATGTAATCTTCACTTTCCTCTCTTTTGTCCCTTGTTACTTTCACTTGCCTTTATTTTAACCTTCATTACTTTCCTTTATTGCTATTCTGTTCTTCATTAATTTCACTTTTCTCTCATTTGTACCTCATTACTTTCACTTTCCACTTTTTGTCTTGCATTACTTTCACCTTCCTCTCTTTGATCCTTATTCCTTTTACTGTTTAATTCCACATAATTTTTCATCTTAATTCAAATCTAACTTTTATTTCTTACAGTTTACAATTTCATTCTTGCATCTTTTTACTCTTTTATGATTCCTTCTTTTTCTTTGTACTCTTGAGTTTAATTTTTATTCCTTTCTGTTTATTTTCTGCAAATATGTTCTTTAATTCTTCCTTATGTTTTGTCCGTTAGTTCAAGCTTTTACTTTTTTTTTTACTTTTTTACTTTTCACTCATTTTTTTGTCTGTTTTAATGTTCCATTTTCTTGTCTTGTTGTTTTTTTACTCTTGTTTTTTCATTCTCCCACTTCTTAATTTACTGCTTTCACTTTCACTTTCACTTTCACTTTCCCCATTACTTGCTTTGTTTTAACTTTCAGTCAATCCTCTTTTTCTTTCTCATGCCAGGTTCTTTTTCTTTTTCTTCTTCCTCTTTAATCCTATGCCAAGCTATTTTATGCACTGGCAGATTTGGCAAACACCATTAATCCTTATTTGTCAAAGGCAAGCGACACAATAGCAAATATTCATACACTTTGCCATGAATACAAGTGTCGACATTTGGCTCTGATACAAGAGTCTTGCAGATGCAAAAAAACAATATTACATGGTTGCCATTCGTGTCTTTTGTGATGGATACTCTTTTTCGGAATGTGAATGCCACACATCTCAAGTGTTAGTGTTGAGTGGAACATCAGTGGATAAAAAAATAAAAGTTGAGGCCAAAGCATTGAGTGGAAGCAAAATAAAAAAAGATTCAGGAATTAAGCAAAAAAAAGGAAAAAGAAATCAACACAAACAGTTCGGCATTTTTGTTTTTGTAATCTTCAACTCGTGTTTTAACCAAAGTTCATTTTTCTTTTTGTCATTATCTTTTCTTACATTTTATAATTCAATATTTTCTGCAGATCACAGGATTTTTTTTTCTTATAATTCTTTTAGTTGTGAACTGGTTCTTCTTATTTTTTTAAATTTTGACTATCTTTTATTTCTGCCAATATCAAAAAAACTTCTTTATCTCTGCATACATACATTATGTAACTCTCCCTCTTTCTTTATCAATCTCTCTCTTTTTTCTCTCTCTTCTTACTTGCTTGCTTTCCAACCTTCTCTTTACCCTTCTCTCTCTTTCTCTCATCCTTTACTCATCGACAGTGGTACATTACAGGCCTGCCTTTCTTTCTCTTCTCTCCGCCTTTCTCTTTGACTTTCCAAGGCCCTCATCTGTGCATGAGTTGTCCTTCTCTTTTAACTATTCACAGTAACATATGCACTACCTATCTGTATTGCTTCCTCCATTTTAACTTCCATTACTCATACTGCTACTACTACTACAATAACATCAACAACACCTATCAGGATAATAACAACCACAGCTACTATAACCTCTACAAGTTGATGTATAACTGGTCCAACTCAAATTATTTGGCAATTGTCACTCCTAGGATCCTCCTGTATCAGGAATTTACCAAAGAAAGCGTCAAACACATCTCTTTCTCCTTTCCTTATTTCATCCTTTGTAGAAAAAAAAAACAACATGGATACGGAAAAGCTGACTTAAAAATCTGAAAGAAGTAGGGGAAAAAACTGAGTTAATGTCAATGGTTCAAGTGGTGTTCACAGCTTAAATCTTTCAATTTTTAGTTCTCTTCCACCTATGTAGCTCGACATTTTTGGACCATGGATGAATGTTTGAAAACAAGGTCTGTGGAATTGTACAGTCAATTATTGATTATTGTTTCGTTGTGGTAACCTTGGAGAGGAAGTAAAGAAAAATATTACGTACGTACTTATGTACAGCCATACAGACTCACACTTTGGCAGCAGTGTTTCCAGTTTGCCATCAGGGTCTGTATAGTCTGCTTATTATTTTCTACTGCTTTACTGTAGTCACTGTTACCAAAGAATTGGACAGCAAATAATATTTGTGTGGGGAAAAAAAAAAAGAGAGGAAAGAAATTGTGAAAAAAAAAAAAAAAATCCTGGATAAAACAAGTGTCAAGGGCGCCAAAAAGGAAGAGATGGTAAAAGAGCAAAATCTGCAGTGAAGTTGCTGCTGCAGAATTATATTCAGACGAGAGGCTGGCTTTTCGACGTGTGGCTTAGCAGGCTATCGAGCATAGGAATGAGCAGGTAGATACAACGACTGTGAGTGTAGCTTCTGCTGCAGCTGCTGCTGCTTCCACCGCCACTGTTGCTGGTGTGTGAAGAACTGAAGACTGACGGAAGACAAACCAAGAGTGGCAGAAAAGGGACAGAATAAGAGAGACAAAAAAAAAGAAAAGGATAAAACAAACCCCCTGAAAAGGTGCAAAAATAGCCTAATAAGCAAGTAGAAAGAACACAGGAGTTGACTCGATATATGAAGTGTGAGATTCTCTTTTGTTTGAAGGCACCAGAGATTTACAATCGGACATAATGAACGTGTGACCATGAAGATGATGGAGGTGATGACAACGATGAAGACGAAGGTGACAACATCAATATGACGATGGGAATGAAATAATGTCAAGCTCTGCTCTGGTGTTGATGTTGACAGAGTTGGCAGGTAAGGTAACAATCTGTTGAATGAAGGAATAAGTAAACGAATGAATGAATGAACAAACAGTTGGTTGAAGAAGAAGAAGAAGCAGCAGCGGCAGAAGAAGAAGAAGAGGAGAAAAAAAGAAAAAATCAAGAAAAATAGAAAGTTGCTTCTTCTTCTTTTTTTTTTAAAAAAAAATCTTGAGTGGACTACCTTACTTCAGTGTTAAGGTATACTTGTCTGCATCAGGTTGAAATATGATGAGATAAAATCTGTTGGTGAGAGAAAGCAGGAATATACTGATATGTGATTGCAATCAACAAAACTGATACAACAGCAACAACAACATCTATAACAAAAAAAAAACAAAGTAATAATCACTACTACTACTACCGTCACTCCCACTCCTCTGCTGGCACCATCAATAATAAAAAACTTAAAAAAAAGAAACAATAAAAGTAAAACCAAAAACTGAAGCAGCACTAATAACTGTTATTAAAACATCATCAAGAAGAACCGCTACCCCAGGCTTCGATCACCAATAACCATCTCTGTTGAGCCAGCATCAGTAACAGCACCACTGTCAACATCACTGAAGTTGTAAGTTTCCGTGCACTGAAATATCCTCACCAGTTTCATTATCAACGATAACTGCAAAACACTTTCGATGCTTGATCGCAGACTACAAGCGCAACACGTTACGGTATGTTTAATATTTAATGCCGAGTAACGAAGCTCCGTCGTTGCGAGGTCTACGTCAGCTTTATCTCTGAAGAGAACCTGTGCTCACACCGCCACCACTTTCACCATTATTATTTCTGAAAGTTCTGCTACCACCACTAATACTATCATTACAACTACTACTGCTAGCACAGCTGCAACTACTACTTTGACTTTTACAAACCACTGCTCCTGCTACTGCAATCAGGCTTCCTTGCTTAAACTAAGAAGGTGAAAGAGATACCACTCTCTCTCTCTCTTTCTCAACCTCCATCTTTATCCCAAACCTTAACAACAACCCCTTCACCAACCTTACAAATACATACTTCCATTCAGTTTTACATTTTCTCCTCCCACTCCAACTGTCTCTCTCTCTCTAAATTATTTATTTTTCACACCAATCTCTCTTCTCTCAACTCTTTCCCACCCTCCTTTCATAGTCACTTCTAACTTTGTCTTTCACTCATCCAACTTGTTCTTCCCTTTTTCAGTTCCCCCTTTCCACTAGCCTTCCCGCCCTAAACTTACCTCATCCCACTCTTCAACACTTGCTTCTACCACCTTTTCTTTTACTACTTCCTCTACTACAACAACTGCCACTACCTCTACTGCAACTGTTGCAACCAGTGTTCCTACTACTACTACTTAACCACTGTTGCACTGAAGCTCACCATCTCTCCTTTCTCTCCACCCATTTTTTACTCTCCATCTATCTATCCGGCTCTCTCTCTCTCTCTCTCTCTCTCCCCTACCCACAAAGCCAACCAACCAACGGATGGATGGACAAGCCAATGGACCAACCAGCCACCCCCATCCAACTGATCCGATGTGGGAGACTCTCTGACAGGCCGTTTATACCGGTTGCCGTGGCAATCTAAAACCTAACATTGGATAGTGAAACGCTATGTCACCAAATGGTGTTTTATTTCAATGTGCTATTGTTGCCATCAACAGAATGTCCTCTCTTGACACGGGGTCTTACCGTAACTCTTGACAACACGGTACCACCAAGAGAGACAACAAGTAAGAGAGAGAGAGAGAGAGAGAGCCAATAGGGATGCGGCTTTAGTTTCCCATTTGTTGGTCACAGAAGCAATACAACTTTTACTTTGTTTTTTATTTTTTTTAATTTAGATTTTTTTATTTTATTCATGTCCATTCATTAAGGCTAGTGTCCAACCCAATCACCTGCAGAGATGTATCTTGTTGCCATAGCAACAATAAGGATGCATTTGCAGGGATAAAAACCCGGATTGCACATGCTTTTTGCCAAATGAATGAAAACAATTCCACGATTTGCAGCTATCTTGGAGAGATCAAAAATAGTTCATTTTTCTGAAATTTGTCAGCATCAGAGCCACAAGGAGAGACCAAAAAAAAAATAAGTAAGAGTGGAGAGAAACTTTTAAAAAAAATTTTTTTTCTCTATAATTTAACATATATATATATATTTCTACTATATATATATATATTTTTGTATATGTGTGTGTGTGTGTGTGTGCAAGATTGCATGCATCCATAACTACACATATATTCATACCAATCGACAAATATTTCTGACTCATATTTAACAAAAACTTTACAAACAATTTTTTAAAATCGAACCAAGTTTGGAAGAATCTAAATTTTTTATATATATATCTATCTCTATATTTATTACAATCACTGAATTTTTTTGTTATTTTTAGCTAGCATCACTTGAAACATTTTGCATTTTTCGAAAAACTTGAGAACTTAAAATACACTTGCAGAAAACTTTCAAAAAAGCAAAGGGGGTATAAAATATAAAAAAAAAAGAATTCTACCTGCAAGAAAAGGCTTGAGAGAGCAGAAATCAAAAATGTGCTCTCAATAAATATACATAACTATATATATATATATACATATACACAAAAAGAACATACACACACACACTTGTATGTATATATATTTAAATACAGTTTATATATAAAGGAGGTAAAAAAAACATCAACTGTAGGCTCAAACTCAAAACCTTGCCAAAAGTCAAAACAGTTGAGTTTAAAGAACAGTAAATCAGGTGAAAAAAAAAGAGACATCAACAGATTGAAAACTTTTGGTGTAATTGAATAAGAAGTTAAAAGGAAGAGAAAACTTATTTCTTCTTTTGGAGGAACAGAGGCCAAATATTGAAAGCAACAACAAAAAAAAAAACAACTAACAAAAAGTAACACGTAAAAACAAACCAAATAAAAATAAAAAAGGCTGTTACCATTTTTTCGATACCAGTGCCACTGTTTACCATTGTCTTCAATGCAAATTTTCATTTGAAAGAAATTTTCAACCACCTCAAATTTAATGCAGAGGATAGAAGGATGTACCTGGTTTTCAAGTCGCCACTTCGGAAATTTTCATTCGAAGCCGTTGCGTTGTTTTCTTTCCTACCTGCATTGATATATTTGTACTTGTTTGCACTGTGCCTGCTTCACCCGGCTTATGCCTGTTATGTTTACCCACCAGATATGAAGGACCCATGCGAGCAGAAACAATGCAGCTACGGTGCTCAGTGCGTCCCCTCCCTGGATGGGTTCAGTCACCGGTGTCAATGTCCAACGAGATGTAACACATATGGGGACAACATAGGCAGTACCCCTGTCTGTGGGAACGATGGGATAGATTATGACAACATGTGTGAGATGCGTAAAGCTGCCTGCCAACAGATGACAGACATTCGTGTCAAATACTATGGGAAGTGCGGTAAGTACACCTTTAATTTACTTTTTTTATTTTTCTTATTTTCTCACCGCCTGGATGGACAGATGGAAAATATTCTCTGTTAGAACTCGAATTTGGTAAATGTTTAAAAAAGTAACCATCATGTGAAATCTCCTGGGGAATGAAGTAGCTTTTCTTTGCCCTGTTTCAGGTTACTTGTTGAAAAGTGAAGCATGTGTCAATCTAATTCTCATACAAAAACACAAAAAAATATATTATTACTGCCTTAAATAAAATGTTCCTGATTACATATAATTGTACAGGGTGTGATTGGTAAATTGTCACCACTTTATACTTTTATTTTTGCGCATACATATTGTTCATTTTTAATATTGTCAACTGCACAGTGTAGTAGGGTCAGTTGAGCACTGTCTGTGATAAAAAGAGCACCATGATGCAATTCCCTTCAGCAGAAATTTAGAAATGGTATGCTGTACTGCTTGGCATTTGCACCAGAAGCTCCAATGTTTCAGAGTGTTTGTATGTCAATCTGAGGACAGTGCAGAGGATTCAGAAAGAGTTGGAGGACTCTAATGGTGATTGCAAAGGTGTTTGAAGGGACCACTAGTGATTACATTATACCTCTATTCAACTTTCCACAGAGCCTCAGACTCATCATGAGACCTACGTCAAGTGCCATGAGGTGGTAGCGCAACCCTGAGTCAAAACAGTGGCTGCTGCAAGACTCTATTTCTGACAACAAGACTCTGCACCATGCCATAAAAGTAGAAGGACACAGTAATGGCTGTCAGACAATTTCTGCAACCACATCATCCATTTCATCTGGCCACCTAACTCCCCAGATAGCATCTCTCTTGATTATTATGTGTGGGGTGCAGTTGAGCAACAGATCAACAAAATTCCTTGTAAAACCAAAGATGAACTGAAGGCAAGGATTATAGCATCATTCATCAATTTAAACAAGGAGACCATCCAGAAGAGTTGCTGGTGATTCTGAAATTGTCAGCAGGTCACCTTTGAAGCCAATGGCAATTTTATTGAATACATTTACTCTTTGTATAATTTTAGTAAATATATTTGTAAAATGAGTTGTCAGTGTCATTTTCATTTTTACATAAATTAGATGACAACTTGTCCATCTCACCCTGTATTTATGATTTTAAAAAAATATGAATGTGTGTTTGAAGCATGCTTGACTCAATATGACAATTATATTGCTGTTGTTATTCTTCTTCTGTTGTCTTCTTTCAAGATGTTGGTGCTTATAACTTTTCAAAATTTCCTGTCATTTGTGGCTCTTGATAAATTTTGTCTTTTTTTGTTAGTGAGCCATAAAATCAGTTTTATAATTTTTTTCTATATATAATCTTGTGTAAAGGTTCTTTAGAAATACTTGTTAAATCATTTCTCTCATATTCATATTTGTATATATGTTTTGTATGTTGAATGATAGTTATTTACATTTTAAGGGGGAGAAGCTCTTACCTGAAGAGATGGGGAGAGGAAGAGATTAAAGACAATAGACACACTTGGCTGATATACCTTTTAATGTTGATATTGACCACCTGTTCATAATACAACAGCTGATATGCTACATTAAGTTATATGAATATCACCTTTCTTTAATAAGAAAGAGGATTTTTCACTGTTGGCTAAATATTACTGATATAAAACAGCTGTTATTTTATAGTCCACTCCAAATAATAAGTGAAATTACAAATGTTGAGTCAAACTTTAATTCAAAAGAGCAAATTAGAAGGCTGGCTCAAATGTGGTTTCTTTAAAAGTCTTGTATAACACTTCCAAGAAACCAGTTGTCTGTGGAGATGTTTTAGTTCTTACATATAATTTTATACATATCATGTACAGGCTATATATTGTTTATATACACAGTATATGTGTTGTGATGCAGTGGCTATTGGCTTGGAATGAAAAATCAGAAAGCAGAGTTCAAATTCTAGTTGAATTAGTTGCATTTATTTACACGCAATTACCCTTTAGTAAAGTATGAATCTGTCACTTCTCCCTCCAGCTATGGGATAAAAAGCATAACAGATTAGATTCTGTAGCCTTGGTTGGCAACCAGTCTACCAGAGACAGTAATGGCAACCTACTGCAAGAACGTCCTCTGCCCAGTCGGAGATATGATCACCTAAGCCTGTATCATGTATGACACAATACTGACTATTATATATATATATATATATATATATACACTAAATCTAAAAGTGAGCCAAAAGTCAACCATGGTTTCACTCGCCGGATCATCAGGACTTGGCTAACAAATTAGACAAAAATTGCAAATTAAATAGCACTGATCAGAACTAGTGCTACTGTTTTATTGGTACGTTTCACAATATATATATATATATATATATATATATATATATATATATATCAAAGTATAGGGTAGGTATGGATGGAATCAAATTCCATATCCAAAAAACACTATTCTTAAAAACATGTTCAATACAGAGTAGAGCGAATAATATTTATTTTAAATTTATAACATAAGTTTGTCATAATATCATTACAAAATAGCTACTTTTGTTTCAACTTTTCTTGTGTCTTATCAAATGATAGTGGTGGTTGTGTGATGAAGAGCTTTAAAAGGTTCAAAACTCGTGAAACCCCATCAAGAGGAGAGACATTTAATCATCACTTGATAAGATACAAAAGTGTTGAAACAAAATAGCTACTTTTGTAGTGATATTATAACATACTTATGTTATAAATTTTAAATATATATATATATATATATATATATATATATATATATATATATATACTGTATAGGTATGTTAGATATTGATAGCATTAAAGAACTTGCTTATAAAAATTACCCATTTGAGCCCTGTATACCAAAAATTCAATATTCCAAGTGAAATATTGGCTTGCAGAAAAATTTTACTATTGCATAGCAGTTTTTATTATCCTTCAGATCATTAAAGAATATAGTAATGTATCTGTGTGAGTAAATGTATATTAGTGTCTTTTTGTTTTATATTCAGTCTACATGAGCACTGGGGAATGATTTTTTCTTCATTTTTTTTATATAAAATAAAAAGATACTAACATACGCTCACTCTCACAGAAACAGAAAAACTTCCTCAAAAAGTGATTGAAGAAAAAATCATTTGCCAGTGCAGACTCAATATACTAATGTATATAAATTTTGTGACATATTTAAATTAAATGCATATATATGTGTGTGTGTGTGTGTGTGTGTGTGTGTTGTTGTTGTTGGGGGGGGGTGTACAGGTGGTGTAATGGATAGCTCGGAAAGAAAAATCAGACAGCTGAGCTCAAATTCCATTCAAGTCCATTATATTTCCTCATACAGAAATATCCTTTGAAAAGTATGAACACATCTTTTCATTTCCTCCTAGCTAGGGGCTAAATAGTAGAGCAGACTGAGCATTTTAGCCTTGGATGACAACCAGTCTAGGAAAAAGACAACTCTGAATTCCAATATCTGATAATCGCTTAGAGACCTTGTGGTACAACATGTGCACCAGTTTTCTGCATTCAGTTGGAAGTGAGAATGGTTCTGAACAAGTCTTCACCACTATAATAAATCCTATGCGAGGCTAGTAAGGCAGTTCCATTCTAAGAATTGAGCTGCTGAATGCTCATATCTAGAAGATGATAGAAGAGTCAATTATATATATATATATATATATATATATATGTATACAATTTAGGTAGACACATTATTTTATGACAAATCGGAAGTATAAGCCTATTTCAGGTGAACAATCATCAACTTCTGTCTTTATTTTACAGAAGATTTTACACAAATGAAATTTACAAAGAATGGGGTCTTTGTGAATTTTATTCGTGTAAAATGTTCTGTAAAATAAAGACGGAAGTTGATGATGGTTTGCCTGAAATAGGCCTATACTTCCAATTTACCATGAAATAATGTGTCTGCCTAAATTTGTTCTTATATTTGCTCTATATGTATTTATATACATATATATTTAGAGCTCTCTTAGAGAGTTATCCTACCACTGTATGTACAGGATAGTCCTTTGGATTCTTCTATATCTACACCGCATGTTTATATATATATATGTATATATATATATATATATATATATATATATATAACTATAGGGAACAAATCAGAAGCAATCCTTATCCTGACATTCTTTCAGATATTAATCCATATTTGATCCCAAACCATATATATGTATATATGAGATTAATACAAATATTATTTGTTACCTAGGTTATTAATCTTATATTCAACTTCATAGTTTCACAGATGAGCCTTTTTGTAATAATTTAGTTTACTCATAAAATTAAAAAATAACATTCATTTTTATGTACAACCCCAACCACCACCACCACCATCACCACCACACTATTGATTAACAGTGGTGGGAATGATCTTTAGGATGGAGTGAAGAAACAAACAAAAATATATATATATATATATATATATATATATATATATATATATATATATTATATTTCTTATTACTATAAATGTTGTATTTAGTGAATATGTGGATATGTGAGTTTGAGCAAGTATAGCCTGGGAACTCAAAAATCTTAATAAAAAATAATGTGCTTTCCAGCAAGGATCAAACATTTGTGTTAGCGATGCCACCTTCAAGCCGAAAGCATATTATCTTAAGATTTTCAATTAACAAAGTAAGTAAACATCAATTACACTGTCCTAAAAGCAGGAATGTTTGCTTAAACATGTATATCTGATAAATGCAACATTTTTTGTCATAAGAAATAATGTTAGATTGTAAATAAAAATTCATTAATTTTTTTATATATATATACACACCGGTACCTTTGTGTTTTTTTCATATCTAAATAATTAGGACTCTGACTATTTCATACAGTTATTGATACAACAATTTACTGATGTCAATACATTGAGGAACTTATAAAATACTTTTATATCTACATTTTTATAACCATACCTATCTATCTATCTATCTATCTATCTATCTATCTATCTATCTATATGAATTCCCTTTCCTATGCACTTTGAATAGTGTTCTGAATATTCCTAATTAAATCGAACTTTAAAAATGTTGTATATTCTCAAGAACCTACTCACTTGTATTATAAGATAATATCAAATAATAATATATATATATATTTCTGATTTGTCTTTATATATATATATATATATATATATAAAACATATCAAATCTAATGATATTTGCATGTAAGTAAATATAATGAACCTGACTGGAATTAGAGTTTGGCTCTGTTATCCATGACACCACATGCACATCCAAGTTTATAGTACTTGGTATTCCTAACCACTCACCAATCTAGGTACTGACCAGGCTTGATGTTGCTTAACTTTTATGATTGTATAAGAACTGGTGTTACAGCATGATATTGTCATAAGTCCATATTTATCTGTGATTTCAAGAAAACTTGCAAACATATTCTCTTTAAAGATTCCAAACTTATGCAACATGCTTCTTTTCATTATTTACATTGTTCAGACTATTATCCTCATCTTTATTGTCATGTTTACAACGTTTTGGCTGTTGTACACTGCAGCCTTCTTCAAATGCTAGGATTTTCAATCTGAAACATTTATTTCGATCACTGGGTTATATCATTCTCATTCCATGTGTGATGCCACTTCTGGTAGCCATGTAGTTATCTCCTTTTAACTTAAGTTATTTGTTCACCACTGCTGTAACCTGGTATTGGACTCAAGGCTAAATGGTCCAGTGGATACAGACATTGGTTAGTTCCAGTGACTTAACCCAAAGAGTTGTGAGTTCAATTCAGCAGGGGTGAGTAAATAACTTAGAGAGTTAAGTTAAAGAGTGATAGCTACATGACTATCAGAACTGGCATCGCTCATGAAATGAGAATGATATGCTTAAGTGATTGTAATAAAGAATTTGGTTTGAAATTCCTAGCATTTGAAGAAGGCTGAAGCGAACAATGGCCAAAACATCATAATAATGGCAATAAAGATGAGGACCATAGTCGGAACAATGTAAATAGTATAAGTACTACCACATCTCAAAGGTATATACAAATGCTTTCTTTTATATATGCTAGTCAGTTTTCATATGAATATGAGACCTGACACTTTGTGGTTATTGTTTCGTAAGGATAATTTTAAAAGACACATACTGTTATACAAAATCTAGATTAATTCATGTACATCAAGATATTTGCTATATTTCCTTTCATCTTGTCGATACAAGAGAGGACTGATAGAAGATAAATTTTATAAATAACATCTTATTATTTACACTATATTGTTCGGACTGTTGTCTTCATCTTTATTGTCATATTTACAATGTTTTGATTATTTATACTCTCTGGCCTTCTTCAGGGGATATAACTGAATCCTTTATTTCATGCACTGAGATAGATTGTTCTAGTTTCAAGTGCTATGCTTTTTCTGGATTTCTCCATTTCAGTTATTTCTATTTATCACTTGAAGAAGGTCGAGCTGTACAACAGCCAAAATGTGAATATATCAATAAAGATAAGGACAACAGTCCAAACAATGCAAATAGTGTAGTTATAATGTCTCATCTCAGAAATATAGACAAACTCAAATAATATCCATCTCTGTACAGCAGACTTTCACATAGATAGCAAAATATCTGGTTGAGTGCCCCTGCTATTTATCTTGGGGTTCTTGACAAAATCCAACAGAGAATTTGCAATGTAATTGATCCTAACTTGGTAACTCAGCTCCAGTCACTTTCTCACTAACCTAAGGTAACTTCCCTCTGTCTCTTCTACAAATACTTTCATGGCTTCTGCTCTGATGAGCTTAGCTTCTTGGTGACTCCTCTGGATGAATTTATTCAAGCTACTAGACTAGAAACTAGGTCCCACTCTGTTACAGTGAAACCAATCAAATGTAAACATAACTTTTACTCTATCAGCTTCTTTTCTCACACTTCCTGCATATGGAATTCCCTGCTGTATACTTGGTTCCCTGATAGCTACACTCTCCAAATTTTTAAATGCAATGTAAATTGCCATCTTTTATCTCCTTGATTTGCATCCTTTCCCTGACAACCCTTGTATCATGTCCTTTCCCTTTCCACTCTACTCTCATGCAGCTCTCTTCACACCAGTGTTCTCATCCTTCTCTTACTCATTCTCTGACACCCTCTGTAACTTGTTCCTCTTTCTTATCACGTTCTTATGTAAACCCTTGCACACCAATGGTAGTACTGCCTTGCTTGGGGTGAAATCATTATATATATATATATATATATATATATATATTGGCAAATTGAAAGGTTCAAGGGAATAAGAGACAGATATATGAAATACACATGCATACTGCTGCTATTTATGGTCAGGTGCCCCTGCTGTTCTACTCAGTGTTCTTGACAAGCTCCAAAGGAGAGTCTGTAATGTGATAGGTACTGATCTGGCGACTCGACTGCAGCCACTTCCCCATCGTCGAAATGTGGCCTCCCTTTGTCTCTTCTATAAATACTTTCATGGCTTCTGTTCGGATGAGCTTAAGTCACTGATGCCTCCTCAACAGGTGTTTACTCGTGCAACCAGACTGGCAACTGGGTCCCACCCATTCACAGTCAGGTTAGCCAAATGCAGACGACAATTCTACTCCTGCAGCTTCCTCTCTCACACTTCCCGCCTGTGGAACTTGCTCCCGTATTCTTGCTTTCCTGACGGCTACAACCTCCAGAAATTTAAATGCAAAGTCAATGCTCATCTACTAACCACTGGACTCTAGCTCTCTCCCCTCCCCTGTATAACCTTCCCTTTCTCTCCACCTATGTATCTGTCATCGCACCTGCTTTCTCAGCTTTCTGTTGTTCCTTTCTAACTAGTTTGTACTCCTCACTCTTTTCTAATTAATCTTTTTACATTTATGTAGCCCCCTGCACATCAGTGGCGTTTCTGCCTTGCTCGAGGTGAAATGATTAAAAAAAAAATAAAAATAAAAATAAAAATATGTCAGGAAAATAAAATTTTATTATGAAAGAAATTATGAAGATAAAAATGTGTTGTTTTATTAAGTAAGTGTATATAAGACAAAAGGTTAGTTAAGCTGAACCAAAAAAGAAGCTGGAAAAATCTCTGTTAGTTGTGTGATAAATATGAAGTCAAGAAACTACAGTTGGTGTTATTTAAAAACAATCAAGCATTTAAGGTTTTGTCGGATACAAAGGAATTAAACCCATGCAAAATATCAGTTAAAGAAATCATAGTTTAATGAGCAAAAGTTGGTGAAAGGCAAAGTCAGAATGCTAGTCATGTAGAGAAATTTGTTTATTAGGAGTTTAACTATGGCACTTTGAATCTCCTCACCACAGATATAAACGTGCACATTGAAACAGTTCTTATATCTACTGACAGATAGAACCACTAAAATTTTTAATTTCCTTCACTAGAGCACATTGTTACACTCCTCAAACCTGGCATATAAAAAAGAATCTGAGAAGTTATTGACAAACAAAAACAGAGCAATTAGCTCTGAGGTTAATGAGGACTCTTGTAAAAATCCCTTTGATGTTGCTGTGTTAATGGCAGACACAGAATGTTCTCACCATTTTCTTAAATGAAGGAGGAGCTACTGTTTGTTGGGGTGGGATCTTGAATACCTCGGTAAATCCCTTCGTATTCAAGAATTGTAATCCATAACAAATAGCATTAATCGAATGAAAGTGCTTTTACTAACTTGGGTGTAGTCCTAAATAAGAAAGTCAGATGTCTTCTGGAAGAAACAAAGACAAGTTGATTTTGCTAGATTAGATTCTTGATCAAAGGCATTTGGAACTGAAAGAAAGGTTTCAAATTTCAAGACTACTGGTCATGGGTATTTAAAAGGAGGTGCTGAAAATTCTTGGCCTGATACACTTTTTTTTTTTTAATCAGTATCACTCCAAGCCAGGCAGTAAAACCCCACCCAGGCAATGGGCTACAAGGTGTGGAAGGGTTAGGTACAGAAACATTAATAATAAGTGGAAAGAGGAAAGAGTAATCAAAAGTACATTAGATAGCAATTGACATGCATTAAAATTTTCACAGGTTAATGTTGGCTGGAGGGCATAGAGCCAAAAGAGAGTTCCACAAGCAAGAAGTGCAAGAAAAGAAACTGTAAACATAGAATTTACGGTGACATCTAGCCAGCTTAAAGCAACCTCAATTCTTTAAGTATCTTTTCGATCATTTTTAATCAAATTTACACACACACACACACACACACACACACACACACACACACACACACACATATGTAAAATGATTTGTTTGAACATTATTTTTGATCGGTACTCGTATTTAAGTAGATATTCTGTTTTTAATTGAACAGTATTATATATTTATATCTACCAATCTGATTGACAGTTGTTTATAACAAAGTTTCATTTTATATATATATATATATATATATATATATATATATATATATATATATGATAACAATATATTTTTGTGTATTATAAACAATATTGGGGAAAAATGTACAACAGAGTAGAAAAACTTTTTACACTTTGTTATGCATTTTCCCTATATATATAATTAAAAGACTTAATATCAATTGATAGATCATTAATAAGAAGAAATAAAATAGAACATTCTCTTTTCTCTCATGGTTATACAATCTTATTTGTTATATACTGTATTTACTTGAGCATAGGGTGAATTTTTATGATCAAATTTTTTACATAAAAATAGGGGGTCACACGATACACTGGTAATTTTTGAAAAAGTTTAAAATCATGAATTCTTGGTGACCAGTTGCACTATAGAGAGGTATTTTTTTTTCTAGAAAAATTAAAATTAATGCATAACAATTCAAGGGTTGAATAGCATTTTCTTTTCAATATGAAATTGTGAGATATCATTCAATATCAGATATAAATGAAGTGTATTTTATTTTTTGAATATTCAAGACTTTGACTTCGGGTTTGTTATATTGCTGAAGTGGATACAATACACAGAGAAAGTGTGCTGCAAAAATTATTCAGTACAATATCCAGTGAAAAACGGTTATACAATAGTTACAATGACAGACAAGACAGAACTTACAACACAGAGAGGTGGGGTTTAGATTGCAATAGTCGCCAAAGCAATCAATCCAAATATTACTCAAATGACACTTGAATATTATGCCTTGAATGCTACTATTCTTTACTTAAACAGACTATTTCAGGCTATAGGTCATTCCATCATTGAGAGTCCTGCAGGGGTGTCAGCCATTTTACAACAGAATTCAATAAAGTATTTGATTAGTCTCACCTAAAACTTTAAGTCATCATATGCTCTGTTCAGTTGTTTTCAGTGAAGCTGAAAAGTTGTTTGACCAACTCTCCAAAAGGCTAAGGGTTAAAAGTCATTATATAACATTATATACACATTAACAGGTTCACTGAGAAATGGGAAAGCAGGGATAAGTGTGCCTGTGTATGCCAAAGTAGCCATAAAAATAAAATAAAACTAATATATTAGATAACACACACTTCTTGAAGCATTTCAGATAATAGAACTTGTTGCATTATATTAAACAAAAGTCAAATAAAATTCTTGAGAATTGACAACAAAGACATTAAACACAATTTCTTCTTTCTCATGTGCCATGTTTCTGCAGGATGTAGGTGATCATGAACTTCCAGTTGGCCCTGCCTCTTATTGCTCTCAATATTTTTTCTCTTAGTATCTCTCACAAATCCTGTTTTTCCATCAATTTGCTCAAGCCTATCAAATATGTCTCATGCTGATTATCCCTGCCTCTCTTTCCCTCTATTTGAATATTTGCCAAAAAAACAAACAGGTAAATATTTTAATGTTTTCTCTGAAACTTTTGTGAAAATTTGAAAAATACTATTTACTAGATCCAATAAAAAAACAAATTAATTTGGTAATTAATAAATATTGCATTGGTTTAAATATTTTAGTAATTTTGTATTCTTTCATAAATTTTTAAATAAAGATGTTTTCAAAATTATTTCTTTATAGAAATGGTAAATAAATCTTTATAAGTGGTAAATAATAAATGTCACACTGTACTTGGTTTACATATTTTTATAATCTTGTAAATAAATGTTGTTGAGGGAGTCAAAAATTTATACAATAATAGTAGTGTCAAGGGAATAGCCTTCCTAATGACACACCATTTTTTGAGTGTAGGAAGGTTAAACATTGCCAAAATTAATTTAACATTTTTTAAATTATAAGAAGATTTGATCCAATTTTGAGTCTTATTTTAAAATAAAAATACGATTTCAAGAAATCAGATATCTCAAAAACATCACTGATATTCTTGAAGTTTGTATTAAGTTTGATTTTGTAATTGGAAGGTGATTTTATGACAGTCTTTTGTTATTATCAAAATATATAGTAATTCAGATTATAATGATAGATAATCAATATCTGATTAACAAACATGACACATTTTTAAAAATTTTGAAGCTATTTTAATAAATATGTTTTAAGAATCATATGAATATATACAGAAATAACAAAATTCACCTTCTTCATCTATACACTGTGTCCCTTCAGGACGTTGGTGATCATAGTTCTCCACAATTTTCTGTCTTTTGTAACTTTTAATAAATTTTATCTTTTTGTTATCTCCCCTAAACCTTGCTCCAGCATCCATTTACTCAAGCTTGCTAGTTAAGTTAAGCATTGCTTTCCTTTATTGCTCTTCTTCATCTATGTGCCTTGTCCTCCAGAGTGTTGGTGATCATGGCTCTCCACAATTTTCTGTCTTTTGTAACTCTTAATAAATTTTATCTTTTTGTTATCTCCCCTAAACCTTGCTCCAGCATCCCTTTACTCAAGCTTGCTAGTTAAGTTAAGCATTGCTTTCCTTTATTGCTCTTCTTCATCTATGTGCCTTGTCCTCCAGAGTGTTGGTGATCATGGCTCTCCACAATTGTGCATTGTGTTTCACTGTCACTTTTGCCTCCAATCTGTCCTGTGAATGTCAAATTTTCCAGGTTCTCTTTTCTCATTATGTGCCCTATAAATTTCAACTCTTCCTAATCTTAAGTAGAAGTGTCCTTTTTGTTTCTATTTTTTCTAAAACTTCATCATTACATGGCATCAGCATCCTTCTGTAGAACCACATTTCTGTTGCTTCAAGTCTCTTCTTCATCTGTCCAGTATTCTCTAACATATAGGAGAACCAATATTTTGTAACAATTCAGTTCACTTTTCTTTGTTCCTAATGAATTTTTTTGAATACTTAGCTTTTAGGATACATAATTTGCTACCCCAATTGCACCTTCAGATTTCAATGTCACACTTTCCGTACTCTGCTGAAACACTTCCCAGATATTTAAGTTCTTGTACTTGTTTGATTTTGGTATCTCCAATTTGTAACTTGCAATTTAGGGTGTTCCTTTTACAAAAACCATGCATTCTATCTTTTTGCAATCGATGTTTAGTCCTTTATTCTCACTTTCTATCACTACCTTTTGTAGGGATGCTTGTAGTTGTTTTCCTAATTCTGCTATCAACACTGTGTCATCTGTATATCTAATATTATTAAGATTGTGGCCAGTAATAATAAACCCTGGTTAGACTATTAATTCTCTCAGAATCACCTCATTGCATAAGTTGAATTAATCAAATATTGTTGTTCTCCAAATTTATTTTATCAGAGTTACTTTCCAGAAAAATATTTCTGGTTTCTTATTTTTATTTTTATTTTTTTTAATCATTTCACCCCGAGCAAGGCAGAAACGCCACTGATGTGCAGGGGGTTACATAAATGTAGAAAGATTAATTAGAAAAGAGTGAGGAGTACAAGCTAGTTAGAAAGGAACAATAGAAAGCTGAGAAAGCAGGTGCAATGACAGATACATGGGTGGAGAGAACGTGAAGATTATACAGGGGAGGGGAGAGAGCTAGAGTCCAGTGGTTAGTAGGTGAGTATTAACTTTGCTTTTAAATTTCTGGAGGTCGTAGCCGTCAGGGAAGCAAGAATACGGGAGTGAGTTCCACAGGCGGGAAGTTATATTTTATTTATGAAAATAACTTCAAACTTGACTGAAATGATGGAGTTTTCTAAATTATTTGTCTTAACTTGTTTCTTATTGAAGAGAGAAAGCAGACTGTTATAAAAATAGAACTTCTTCACAAATTAATATTATACTGTTTATCTCAAAGGCAACTTTGTAAAAGAAGAAATGTCGCTCAACTCTAGATATGCCACACAGTGCCTACTACCCTCAAATAGCCTGACTGGAGGAGAGGTGGGGGAAAAACTTGATGATCTGCCCCAAGCAGTGCTTTGTGACCCTTGTTATCTTATCAATATTTATGTTGTTGTACCTACAATTATATACAGTTATAGATTAAACTCAGCACAAATGATTATTAAAGAATGAAAAATTTTTATGAATTTTGACATCATTCTAGAAAAGGGTCCAAATCCATGAATTTGTTTTATTCATGCTAAGCCTCGAAAAATTCTATACAAAATTCAGTATTATTTTTATTTATAATGTTTAATGTGTTAAAATTATTCAACTTTCTAGCAAGAAAAATTTTAGGAAAAACATTTTTAATTTATTTAAAATGGAATGCTCCATTAGTACTTTAATGTGTATTTAATTACATTGTAATTATTTTCAATTTTATAACTGAATCGTTCACCCATACTGCGTATGATTCATTATTGAACATAATTAGGCTACAATAAAATTTGGATTTTATATGAATACTAACTTATGAAAATTGAGATATAGTAGAGTGGGGACACCGTTTCATAGATTTATGTAGTGGGGGGCATTTTTAATCTTATATATTAAGACTTAATATGTGACATTTTCCATTAAAAGGTACCATCTTAAAATTTTCAGCTTTTTTGGAACAGGTGTTCAGATCAGTCCTCTTGCTAAAGAGAAGCTGGGAGGGGCCCACCACACCACTGAAAATCATTTGACACTTCTATGAAAATGATATGAACTAATTTTAGTGTACTAATTTTTACTTGTGGTTCTGGTAACTTAAAATTTACCCCACCCCTCAAAACACTCAGGTGACAAGCCTGCTTCAGATAAAACAAAAATTGTTATATAAATAGGAATTTGTTTCTTGCTTTGTGCAATGAAGTTGAAGATGCAAGCTTAAAATAACAACACAAACTTTATGTCACAATAGATAAATGGTTAGCAAACTAGTCTTGTAAATCATTGTTATGAAAGTGAGTTAATTTTTCTCTTGGTGCTCCAATACTTGTGACTTTGTGTCCAACTATGTTACCCGTTGTAAATATTTATAATGTTCTTGGTAGTAAGTGCCAAAGAAAACTGATTTTATACTTAACTTAGGTTAAGAAAAAATCATATAATGAGTAATATTTTCATTGAATAATTTGCTTTTTAAAAAGTTTTACAATGATGTTCATGCTGTACAAGAGCAGAGAGCTACTCAAGGTAGAGGGGTAAGAGACACAAATTATGCAGATATGTTGGGGAGATAATGGTTAGCCCTAGACTTGAACAGGTTAAGATTATAGTGACAAGGGAAAAATCCTCTTGAGAGTTGGTTTCACACAGCAACGGTTTGTGGTCTAAATAAAATAAGTCATATTTAATGAAATAATATTTTACAGTAATGAAATAATATTTTGGTAAACTATAATATAACTTATTTTATTAAGATATATTATTAAATTAGCTAAAATAAACACTATTTTATGAAAAGTATTTTATTCCTATAAATTAAAGAAAAACATTATCTCTAACTACCCACAAGTTGAAGCTAAGACATTTTATACCTTAACAAAACATACCTACTATATTTTTCTATGAGTTTCTTTTTTTTTTTTACATTTGATGGCCATTGTGCAAACTACTCAAAAATTATTGTTCCATATTAATTTAATTTTTTTTTAAACATTTAGAATATTAGTGTTTAATAAACACTTTTCTCAGTATTCTGTTAGTTAGGGCACTTTAAAATTTCATAATAATTATGAAAATAAAAATAAAAATCCAGTATTGATTTCTAAAATAATCCAGTATTAATCATAGATTTCTAAAACATTTTTTATTGATTCATTCATTTTATTTGGCTAGCATATTTTGAACTGCCACTGTGGTCCCCCCACTCTACCTCACAATTCATGGTGATATTCAAAGTAGAATAATACAATGACTTATCAGTTCCTTTTGCACTGGGGATATGGAGTTTATCCTGCCCTCCTCTTAGAAGTACATTTGTTTTTTAAGTTACCTTCTTCTAGCCTTTACTTAAAGAAGCAAGACCTACAAGGCAGCAGGTGGTTTGAATTCAGAGTTTTCCTTCTCTTAGACCGGTTACCAACCAAGGCTAATTTTTAAGGTGGATTTGCTTTTGAAGTTACCTTCTTCTAGCCTTTGCCTAAAAAGGCAGGACCTACAAAGTGGTTTGAATTCAGAATTTCCTTCTCCTAGACTAGCTGTAAGACAGTCTTTTCTGCTATTTTATCTATAGCTGGGGAGAGAGGAGATGAATTCATGTCTTACATAAGGGTATTTGCATTTAAGTGAATGTAATGAATTCAATTGGAATTTGAACTTGACTCTCTGAGTCCTCAATGCAAGCTGCTATCCACCATACCTCCATATTATTGTATTAATTATAGGTTTATAAAAAATCCATTATTAATTATAGGTTTCTTTTTATAAGCCATTAATGCTAACTATCCCAAAAGTGGATGGTGAATATTAATGGGTTAATATTTTATGATATTTTTGACATTTGTGTATGGTCACTTAGAAATAAAATTCTTGTATTAAAGAAGAGGAAAAAAAGATTAATAGTAAAATGTAAATATAAATATCTTATAATACTTACATTTGCTACCTATTCATTTTGATGTTTCTACTCTTGAAAAAAAAAAAATTTGAAATTGTTTAGATTAACTGAAGCAATGGTCAGTTTTCAGTCAAAATCAGTGTTGTGCATGAAACTCAGAGGTGTGCTACCAGCGAGGAAAAAATGTATATATATATAGTAATGATGTCAAATCCATAAATGGAGAAGATAATCCAAAAAGATCTATTTAATAAAAAATAATAAAGAGATAGATCTATATAGAAAGCTCAATGGATATTAACCAGAGCAATATGATATACACAAAGAAAAACACAACACATCATCTAAAGCGGTTTTATAAACTAAAATTTATTTTCATGGGTAAATTTCAGTTCACAAAAAAATTAAAATTGTTTAATTTTATCAGAGCATCCAAAAATCAAGGAAGACAAGCGATATGACTCAGAAACCAATTTTTCTGGGTGTTATCAGGTTAGAATCTTAAAAAAGATAGATTGACAAAGTGTAGTGATGGACAGGACGTGTCACCATAAAGTCAAGATGATGTACTGAGTTTTCTTTTACACATATATATATATATATATATATATATACACATCTAAACATAGTACTTTTTCATCACTCATACTCTTCCCCAGTTATGGGTTAAACAGTAGAATTTGCATCTGGAAAAATCACTGTTCTTTATAAATATTTGTTACTATGCAATATTCCCTTGCAAAAATATAATTATTCATACAATCCAAAATATATTTCAACTTTAGATAACTTAAAAAGTGATGATAAGCTGTAAAAAATCCAAACCAATCAATAAATCAAGTAATCAATCATCACTCACAGGCCTTTGCATATATCTGGGAATTTAAACATGTAGAATTATTAACCCCTTATAAAAAATATGCCTTTATTGATTTATAAAAATCCAATATAACTTGTAAAATCTAGTATTAATTATAGATTTCTGAAAAAAGAATCCAATATTATTTATAGATTAATAAAAAATCCATTATTAATAATAACTTTGTAATAATAAAATGTGGCAGTGGACATTAATGGACATTATTTAAACTATTTACATTTGAACAATGGTCCTCATCTTTGTTGTTGTTATCACATTTTGATCATTGTGCTCTCCGGCGTGGGTGTAGACTGTTCTTATTCTACTGTTCATGTCCAGGGATATGTCATCTAGTCACTATTTTTTGTACTGCTCATTTATTGCTTGCAAATGAGGTGAAGTACACACTGCCTAGCCTAGGGATTGAACTCACGATTACTACATTACCAAATTCAACTGGGTAAAGTTAAAATTGAAATTAAACTGAAGAATAATTACATAAAAAGATTGTGTAAAATGTTTGTTGTGAAGAGTTAATGTTTTGTCCAAATATATTAACAAGTCAATTATTATTTATATATTAATTAGTATTTAATATACCAAAATTAAATACTAATTTTTATTTAAAAAAAGCTACCTTTTTGCATAAATGATATCAATTGGCTAAATATCAATGAATAATTGAATGGTACATGCAGAAATTTTTTAGCATTCTTAAATTGAAATCCTTTAGTTCTTTTGCCATTTTCTTTAATTTACCAAGAGAGTCACAGACATACAATTAACAGGCAATGAAAGAACAATGAGCTCTATAATTTTGGCAGATAAAGGTTGATGTTCTGAGCACATGATCTAGGAAAAGCCAGAAAGGAAAAAACATCCAAGAATCTTAGAAAAGTTGTAAGATCATCATCTTCTTCTTCTTCTTCATCATCATGATCTTGTGCCCCTTCAGGACGTAGCAGATTATGGTCTTCCATATCTCCCTATCCTTTGTAGCTCTTAACACCCTTTCTCTTGTGACCCTCTTTCATACATTTGCTCATGCCCATCAAGTATGTCATATGTTGCATTTCCTGTCTCTCTTTCCCTCTATCCATCCTGTGAGTATCAGATTCTTCAAGCCCTCTTTCTTCATTACATATTCCAGAAACTTCAGCTGTCTTTCCTGATGTTAAATATCAGTCTCCTTTTCATTTCCATCCTCTCTAAAACCTTGTTGCTAACATGTTAGGTCCATGGTATCCTCAGCATTTTTCTGTAGAACCTCATTTTGGCTGCTTCAGGTTTTTTCTTTATCTTTGATGAGATTGTCCAGTCTTTCCATGAGATTGGCCAGACATCACAAAATAATCCATTACTCTCTTCTTAGTTTCCAACAAAATTTTCCTGTCTCTCAACACTCTACTCAACCTTTAGAATGTGCCCTTGGCCATGCCAATATGCTTTCAGATCTTAGTTTCCTTGAATAGTCAAATACTTACATCTATAAATATACTGAGGTAGGAGACATTCAAATCATGTAGGCCACATACTATAAGGCACATTTTGTTTTTTTTTTAAAGTTTTTTAAAATCATGTTTACCCTGTACAAAGCCAGAGAGCTACTCAAGCTTGTGGGGTATGATGCAAATATGTTGGGGAGATATTGGTTAGCCCTAGACTTGAATAAGTAAAGATTGCAGTAACTAGGGAAGCATCTTCTTGGGAGTTGGTGTCATACAGCAATGGTTTGTGATCTAAATAAATTAAGTCATATTTGATTAATAGCCATGAAATTATATTTTATAGTAACGAAATAATATTTTAATAGACTATAACTTATTATACTAAGATATAATATTAAATTAAATAAGATATACCCTATTTTAGGAAAAATATTTTATTCCTGTAAATTAACTAAAAACATCATCGCTGACTTTATTCCTACCTGCAAGTTGAAGCTAAGATATTTTCTCCCTTAAATCATACCTGCTACTTCATGATTTTTTGAGTTTTTTTCTTGCATCTGACAACCAGTAAGAAAACTAGTCAAAAATACTTTTCCATATTAATTTAATTTTTCTCTTTCCAAACATTTAGAATATTAGTGTTTAATAAAACCTTTCTTCTGTATTCTGTTAGACACAAGAACATTGTGAGGCATCGAGAGAGAATCACACTCACTAGGACATTTAATTTAGTTACTTTCGGCCTTGTGCCAGGTTAAATTTCACATAATAAATTCATAAGTATAGTTTTTGTTTGGGTATTTAACCATACTTAACAGGGGCGGGATGTGACACAAGGTCAGGTTTAACGTGGGTAACCAGAGTGTGAACACTCAGGCTAAGGGTCAAAAATATTTATTTACCCAGAGTGGCCCAGGCATATATGAGGATTGGGTAGAAAGCTTGTTTTTAGGTGGTATGTGGCGCGGAACTGTTTATTTTATTTTCAATTTTAGTTTATGATGTGTGCGCTTGATTTTTATTTTACCTGCTGTTAAGATTTGAATATAATAAAATAAAAATATTCTTTGAACAGCTTTCATAAATTTAAATTTTAAATTTATGAAAGCTGTTCCTGTTGCTTAATTAAACAATTATGTTTCTCAAGAATTTAACATTTTTTTTTTGTTTGATTGATGCGGTGATTATCAGTCTTTTCAGATATTTTTAATTTAAAACACAAAAATAAAATTTTGTCGACGTTGAATTTTACTTGCCGATCTCAAAGAACAAGTGATTCTCATTAATGGGAAGTTGATCTTATTCTTATAACTTCTAAAAATATTTTCTATGAAGGCATTTTGACAGTTAAATGTTAAAAATGTAAAACAAGAAGAAAAAGTGATGAATGATGGCTAGCTGATTTCAAGGTATCACTAAAAACGGAAGAAAACCGTTTTCGTTGATGTCAATCTTCTTGCAAAATAAAAACTCCGTCATTATCCAACTTCAAAATCGGGTGTAAACGATTATTAAAGTTTTTTTTTTGGTGGGGGGTTGATGAAATTGTAAAAGTCTAACTAAAAAATGTGACACTTTCTTTTTCTTCTGTTGATATATTTTTAATTAAACTTTTAGTTTTGACTTTTATTCTGTGTAAAAAGATGTTTAAACTTTTATTCCTTTTTTCTAAGTATACTCTGAGAAAGAAAGTATCTATGATTTTTCGTTTTCTGTCATTATTCAAACTTTTTTATGCTTAGATTATAAAATAAAAAAGCTTGCTTCAGTCTTCTTCTGAGTTGACCATTCTTGTTTTTTTTTATTAGAAAGTAGAAACATTTTAATTGTTTTTAAAAGCATAAACACCCCGCAAATAATTAAAATTAATTATATTCATTCTTAAAATTAAAAACTTACTCCGTTTGATAAACTTTTATTAAAATAATTTTATTTTTCGTTTTTGACAAATTTCTCTTGTTTATTGAAATATTTTGCTTTTATAAAAAAAATATTTTAACAAAAATAAAACAAGTCTTCTAAGAAATAAACAAAAGGAAAAATTCCAAAAATTTCAGCAAAGAAAGAAAATTCTTTTTCTTTTTTATCTGGCTATTGACGATTATTAACATTTCCCAAAAATTCAAACAAAACAAATATTTTGTCAAATTAAACCTTAGATTTTTTTATGTGATATGAAAAACATTTCACTGTAAATTTTACACTGAAATGTTTTTGAAAAACTATTTCTTGTTACAACTTGTTTCATGAAAACAACTGGCTAAAAAAATATATAAAATAAAAGCTTATTTTCAGAATTTCAAGTTAACGTGCTGAATATTTGATGTTTAAATGAATTCTTTGTTGTAACAGCTTCAACAATATTGAACAAAAACCCTGTCTCTTACTGTCTTTGCTGCTACTACTAAAATACAGACTCTTTCCTCTGTTAAATAACCATCCCTTTTTTATTTCATCAAAATTCAAGACATACTTCAAATTTGAAAAGTTTTCTATCATCTTTGTCTGGATATATTTAAAAAATCGCTCTCTTACAGAAGAGAATATTTGATTTTCTTTACAACCTTCTTTAACTGAAAAATAATCCCAGATTTCTGGCAATTCATGTGAAATTAATTAATATAGTAGTTCGACAACTAAACTCAAAAATGATTTTTATTAGATTTTTGAAAAATCTAATAGACAGGTGTTCATGCATGTGATAAAAATGATTGTCTTTGAATTAAAAAACCAATGAATTAAAAAAGAGAAATATTTAAGTTCAGCTAATAAACGATGGATTCGTACTTTAAGTGCAGTATTAATAAGAACAGTCAGCTGCTTCGTCTGATCAAACAAAAAAAAGAAGTCACTTCTCTGAGCATGAGAAATGTCATACTATCTCATTTAGTGAAGATTGTTTTCTTTTTTGTGTGTACTGTAATAATCTGGTTTCTGTTTGCGGGTGTTTGATGAAGTAAATAACACAAAAAACTACACAAGTTTTTTTGTTAAAAATGACAGACACTGTTCAAAATGCACTATTCAAAAAGAATAAAGCAATCGACAATTCAGATTGTAACTTTATATAGTGTGGGGGTGTCTTTGTTTGTGGCCACAGATAATAATGATCTGTTCTTTTTTTTTTGTGCTTGTTTTTGTTCCAAAAGTTAAAAAGAAAATCATATTGATATTGGAAGAGAGAAAAGCAAGAAATATCACTAATTGCTGAACATTTAAAAAAATATATCTCTGTAGAAATTAAATTTAATTACGGGATAATTCTTATGAAATATTTTTAGTTACAGATAAACAGGAATTGACTTGATATCAAGCTTAAGAGTCACTTTTTTAAGCGAGTCCATTGTAAAATTGTTTTGGTTTTCATTTTTATTTATTTTTCATCATTTCACCCCAAGCAAGGTAATAATGCCACTAGAACACAATGGGAGGGAAAGAGAATGAGAAGGCTTTAGTGAGGAAAAATGACACTGAAAGAATGGGGTTTAGGAAGACAGACATTGGTGATTGGTATTGCATTTAAATTTTTAGAAGATTGTAGGTGGCAGGGAAGTAAGAAATCAGAATGGAGTTTCACAGGTGGGAAGTGTGAGAAAATAAACAGATTAGAACATAGGGTTTTTTTTTTTTTTTTTTGATTATCTCAAGAGTTCTTTCATAATCATAAGGTTTAAAGTGCCTGCATGTTAGCAAGCCAGTCTCATTAATGACTAATGAATAAATTCCTTAATGTCTATCTCTACACCTGTAACTTTTTTAAATGCCTACAACAAGGTTATTTTTTATCATGATCAAAATGTAAATAAACTTGGTAAAGATATTTTTTCAGTTTACATGTCTCAGGAAAAAACTTTGCTAGTTTACAGCATAAAGTACTGCTCAAATTTGATGATATAAAAGTATTTTCTGCTTTATTCTGCATCTGTGGAAACTGCGGCGAACCATATCCATTAAGATTCTTGCTAACAAGGCTTTTGTTTTAAGAATGATAAAATATGAATGTAACTATTAGTATATAACATAAATTGTTTCAATTGACCAAGTGGGCTGTCACCTGATAACTTTCCTCAATAAACAGAAAAACAAGGTTCTTGTTTTTAATTAATCAAGGAGTCATACATTCATATCTTAATATTTTTATATATACTTAAAGAAGGTGATGATTAACATGTATAGATAGCCATAGACCAACTGGTTTTGAGATATGTTGGTGCTCCTCCTGAAATAATCCTTGAAACCAGCCATTCTGTATAATTGTTAGCTTTCTGTTGGTGGTGATAAGCAACAAATAAATGATCAGCTGTGATTGGCAGATCAACATTTGCTGTCAAGATATGCCTATATCAGAGAGTAAGAAACAAACATTAAAATCTATGCCTCTATGGGAGATGAGAGGAATATATGTCTAAAAAGCATGTAAAGATAACAATTAAATGACAATATTAAACTTTTGTTTGCTTTAAGACATACTGTTAACTGACAAGTCCAAGATATGAATTACAAATTGAAGATATAAGCATCAAGCAGGTATAGCAGTTAAAATATCTGGGAAGTGTTTTAACAGAGGATAGAAAATATAACACTGAGATCCAAACATGCTCTGGACTTGCAAATCTAAGCAAGGTGCTGAGACAGAAAAATGTTTTTAGTGTTGTTGCCTTGTTGGGGCCAGAAATAAAGACACAAAGACGGAATAGTGTTAAACAAATATATTACAAAGACAGTAATATAAACATATACCAATGAGCGATTATTAGCTTGACTGTTAGTCCGGCTGTGAGAGTTATCTGCTGGAATAAATTCTGCTCTCACTCTCTGCTCTCTACAAAGCAGAACTACTGCTTATATATAGTTTGGGAGAGTTCATGTATCATGGGTAAGTTACCATAACAAGCTTTGACTAGTTAAGACCAGTTTAGTACCCAGTTACTGTGAAAACAGGGTCTGGGTAATATTTGACCAATGGGATGAGCATACGCATTCAGGTTCCCCACGTTAAAATCCGACCTTGTGTCACATCTCACTCCAGTGGGGAAGTAGGGTAAATAAATTGCTATACACTCCACCCATGTCTATTGAACTGGTGAAGAGGCTCATCCCTTGTTTCCTGTTTAGGATGCGGTTTCCGGCTTTCTCTTTTCCAATCTTTTCACTCCTATGTAGCCTTGCTCGGGGTGATATGATTAAAAAAATATATATATATATAATACACATTCTCTTTTAAGAAAGCAAATGTTGGAAAATTTGTCTAAGGATGAAGAAAAAACTAGAGACAGCAGAAATGTGATTTGGCAGAAAGATACTAATGATTGTATGGATGGAATGAGTATGCAACAAGAAAATCTTAAAGAAAATGATAACAGAAAGAAAACTTATATTCAAATTCAGGAAGAGATACCTGAAATTCCTTGGACAAATAATGAGAGATTTAAAAAATTGCCCCTCATGGGACATATGAAGGGCAAGAGATATAGTGGAAAGTAGCAAGCCACTTATCTGACAAGCTTGTGTGAATGAATGGCAGAACAGGTGGTGGTCGAGGGGGAGGGCTTAGCAAAGGGAGAAAAATTGTTAAAGCCTTATATGATAGAAAGTTGTGGTGAGCCATTGTTCACCTATATTCTGAAAGGGTTTGGCATATAGATAAAGAAGAAGAGTGTTGGTTAAAAACTAGTCATTTTTGCCTCAGATTAATATATATATTATATTATTATACAATCCATAGTCAGAGACACATCTGTGGAAAGTGGTGCCCATGGCAAAGAAATAAAATTGCATGTCTATCTTAACATCTGATACCCTACCAAAGTACAAAGTAAACCTACTAGCTTAAAAATACAAGTCAAAGCCAATATTAATATTTTACCAATAATAGTAATATACAGGATGAGGCAAAAGTCATGCCCATAGGAATAATTTATTAAAAGTAAAGTTACACATGAAAATTTTATTTACTAGTAGCTATATGTGCCGTTCAGAATGTACTTCATCTTTTTCAAAACACATTTCAATTTTGTGCCTGCATGATTTCCTCTGTCATTTTACTGCATTCATATTTAATTCTTTCTTCAAAATTTCTTCAGTATGTCTGATAAACAACCAGTTTCAAATGGCCCTACATAAAAATATCTAAGAGTGTCAGGTTCGGTGACCTTGGTAACCACTCAGCAGGATCTCTTTGACCTATTCATTAATCCCTATGGTGCATGATTTTGCCTCATCCTGTATAATAATGAATTCAGTCAGTCGGTTAAAGGCCATACATGATACATGCTTGGGCAATCATGTCTCTTTTAATCAATGACTGACTAGGCAGAAGATTTTCTTGCAGTAGGTTGTCATTTCTTTCTTTGGTACCCTTTCTCATGGGTATTTGCATGTAAGTGAATGCAACGACTTCAACTCTAATTCAAACTCAGCTCTATCGACTTTCCATTCCAAGCCAACATCCATTACACCACAAACAAGTACGTTATTGGATTTGTTATATTTTTTTGAAAGGAATTAAAATGTTGATTATATCATACTGCATGAACAAAAAATACTTGAGAAAAACCATTAACATCACTTGATCTGCTTCTTCCCACAAACTGCTGATTTGTGGAACTGACTACCAAGAGGATGTTTCCCAATCTACAATCTTAACCTGTTCATGTCAAGAGTTAACAGTCACTTCACATATCTATCCTCATAAACTGTACCTCTTATTCTGTAACCCTCTACATTGAGTAGCACTTGGACCTTGTACAGAGTAAACATCATTATAAAAAAATTCAATAAAATACTCCAAAGCAATAATATATAAGATTTTTTATTTTATTTTGGTAAATATAATAGCACCACAAGGTATATTTTAATAAGTAATTTTACTTATATTATGAAAAGATATTTATGATGTGGTTTAATAATAAATTTAGTCAGTCAGTTAAAGCTCTGAATGAGAAATTGGAGTGCCAAGTTCAAATTCTTGTAAGGTTCATTACATTCACTTATGAACAAATACCCTTGCCAAAGGTATGAATCAATCTCTTAACTTAGATGCATGGATGAATGGTAGACTTATAAATAAATATATAAGATAAATTAAGGAAAGAAAAATTCTCTAGCAAGATACAGTAAATGAACTTAGCTGCAGACCTAGCAATGGATTCAGTATAAGTATAAATAAATGAAAAAAAAAAACAATACCTGTACTTATTTTTAATTTAATTTAGTATTTTCATAATTCTATTTTATTTTTTTAAAGCAAACCATAAATGATATGGATTGCTCCACTATTACTTTTTTTTTTACACAGTATGATTCACCTAGTACAAGGCCCAGGGTTCACTGAAGGTGAAAGATTACATTAAGAGGTAGTTTATATGGATAGGAGGGAAAAATAATGGCTGACTCTAGACTTGAACAGGTGAAGATTGTAGTGATTGGGGAAACATTCTCTTGGAAGTTTGATCCAGAGGGGTATGTTTTGCGGGAAAACCTGGAACTTGTCATTGATGGAATATGGAAAAAGTATAAGTGGTTTGCTATTATGTAAGTGTCATGGTTAGTACTACCTGTGAGGGTCAGACCTGGTAAAACCAGGTGATGCAGTCCAACCAAGAACTTCCCATGGCACCTCAGAGGCATTTATAATAGTGGGTACAGCCACTTTGCCTCTGTTCAAAATTTGGTTGGTGATCTTCCAAAATTAGCAAGATCCAGTTTGTTTCATTTCAACCTTGGCCTGTACTTTGTGTTTTCCAAAACTCTCTTACAGTGATTGCGTGTGGTTCTGAATGAATTAAGTGTCAGACTACACTGTTTCTTTGTGATAGATTTTGAGTGGTTCCAGTGAGCTATGGCTACAGTGCATTCAGGGATGTACCAGGGTTGACTGTTTGGTTTTTAAATTATATTATGGTCAGTTTTGAAACAGTACCTGACAAACAATATAAGATTTAAGCACAGTACCCTGTTAGTTAGGTCTCATCACTTTACAACTGAAATGGTTAAATGTAACTTTAAGTTCTATGCTAACAGTTTATCTATAACACTTCTTGTTTGTGGAACTCACTTCTGGCTTTTTTCCATTATTCAATTATTTACACTCATATTTTCATTTTAATTGTAATAATTATTACATTTCAGTGAGTCTTCTGAATTGGTGAGGCAAATGAAGATGGTCTAATACCTTATCAAATATGGTACATTATTAAAAGCGATAGTTGCCTATGATTTCATATTTAAAAAATGCCATGTCCTTTTAGGATGTCAACAATCATGGCTTGCCATAGATTTTTTTGTTATTGGTAAATTGCCATTGAGGTACAGTGGATATTGTCTTCAAATTAAAGAGCTGAGTTTGAATTCCAATTCAATTCATTGCACTTATGTGCAAGTATGCTTAGGAAAATCTTCTGCCCAGTCAGTCAAATCTCTTTGAAGACATGATCACCAAAGTATGTATCACATATTGCACTTAACTGTCTGAAATTGCCATGCATTCCTGGGTAAGATACTGGAATGTATTCCAGTTACCTTCTTCATGGTTAGAAATTCAACATTTTCCTTCTCTTAGAGTAGTTGCCAACCAAGGCTAAAGAGTTTATTCTACTCTTCTATTTCACACATAGCTGGAGGAAAATAAAATATTACTGTAATAAAGATAGGTTTACTTATCATCCAGTTCACAATCCTCTCTGATTTTTCTAACAGGATCAAAGGTTTATCCCTTGTTTCATATTTAAGATTGAGTTTCTGGTTCCTTCTAAAGTCTGCATCAGCTCTGTACTCTTAATGCTTATTCTTTCCTATACTAATATAAATCCACATAGTAACTACCTGCCTTGAGTGACTCTTGGACTATGTGTTGGATGAACATTAGTAAAAAGAAATGATCAGCTAGTCAAATAATGAAAAGTTTGAGAGTACCTCATTATAAACAAATGGATAGCCAACTTATCTTACAGAACATAAATGCAAAAAGAATTTGATCCTCACTGAGTACTCTATATTTTTTACAGTGTGTCACATGAAGCTAAAATTGGTAAATATTGCTAATAACAATCTGAAAGATTATCAAAGATAATTAATTATTTCTTTCCTTAATTTTGTTGTTACTGTAAGAACAATAATTAAGACTTTTTCACTTTAATTAGAGCCTTTTAAGAAATGCTAGTGATTAATGATTTTTCTTCTGAACAATTTATTATTATCTGAGGAAGGAAAGATATATAATTAAGAAAGATAGTGTCATTTTTGCACCAAGCCTTATTTGCTTATCAAGGACTGAATCTTTGATTATTAGTTGGACAAGCCTTTTTATTGGAATGGCATTATTGACTTGTTTTTGTTTACAAATTAGTTTCTAATAGATGTTGTTGGTGGGAATAAAAGGGGTGGATGAATTCTTCATTGTTTATTTTTTATAATTTTCACTTTTCCCTGCAAATACGTGTGGCCTAAATTAAGAAGTGTCAAGAACTTTTCTGTATATTCAGTAAAAAATATTGATAGAATAAGAGTGTCTCTTTGAAATTTAAAGCTATGAGAATGAATGTTAACAGAATCCAAAATTTATATTTAGATAGAAGCCCATTTAGATTAACTGAGAGCGATAGTGTCGGGAGTTCTGAACTCCTGATAGGGCTACCTTCAGCAACAAGACTGAAGACAAGCACCCAGACTAAGTGTGACCAATCTCAAAGATGCCCATTAGTCAAACAATCAGATGATGTTTATAAGAGATCTCAATGGTTGTACCAGAAATGAAGAAGACTATACATGACAGATATACTACAGTAGGTGCCACTTGAAATTATAACAGTCAGTGGTAGTCTGTTGAAGTTTTGTAAATAGATTTTGCATATCCATTCCATATCAGCAACAGAGAAAGGTCATGAAACCAACAAATTCTTGCAAAGCCAAACGGCAATAGGGAATGGTGAAACTGAAAGCTTCTAGCCCTGAAGTTTTGGGGGAACTGAAAGCTTCCAGTTCTGAACCTGCATGTTGATGGTGAATTTTGTCATGAACTCTATCATTATAAAGGAAGTAATCAGTAAATTTAGTCATCAATGCCATTGTCTTAAAAAAAGTGATCAGCAAAGAAATTTAATTCTTGGATACAAGATAAAACTGACAATTAACTAGAATCTCTCACAAAATTCAGTAAACAATTTTAGTATTTTAAAATAAAAGACCTCAACACAAACATGAATTTTATATACATTTATATACAAGCCTAGGTGAAAACCATTCTTCAAAAACTACTAACTTTCTACTGTGAGTGACTATGTTTCTTTCAAATGCATGTAATAGCATTAGTCTACAAGTTTGATTTGAGAGTCATCAGTTTGTAGTAGTATTCTCTCATTTATTGAACTGGGACATTTTTACGTATTATATATATATATATATATATATATATATATATATATATGTACACACAATATATCTTGGAAGGAGATTGAAAGTGCTGGGAAAATTGAAAAATGGATAATAAAATCAACTGTTAAAGTTACATCGCATTTCTTAGATCTTTCAATTATAGTATACAAAATATTATTCATGAGTATGAATGAATTTTATTAAAAATAAGCAGACACAATGTTTGTAATTTATTTAATCTTACATACCTAAAAGAAAATTGGATGCCTAAATACACAAATATACATATATATATATAGTTACATTTATGGAACTGTGTTGAGGATAGATACATGAATAAAGACAAAAGAAAAACTTTTTTTTATCAATCCTCTGATGGATTTTATTAAGTCTATATATATATATATATATATATATATATATTTATTAAGTATATATATATATATATATATATAATGATAAGAATATAGTTTTAGTGTATGCTATATTTATAAATGTACTCAATATACAAGATAGAGCATATGTAAATATAAAAGTGGACACTGAGATCAATTCCAAAGGGTTGACATTCTTTTTCATGCTTCAGTGTAATCTTCGGTATATATATATATATATATATATATTAACCTGTAGTGTAGGCATTATTGGGGTTATATGAGATAGTGCAGTGATAATATTATGTTGTATGCAATGTGACACATTGTTTTGGCTGGATACTAAGATGTCTTTCAGACAGGAAATTAAATACGTACTGTCACTATGGCATTCTGTGAGTAAAGAGAGAAATAGAAGAAGTCTGTGCACTTTCCTTTTATATTGCTTTATACAATGCCACCTCACAGGTGTTAAAAGAATGTCTCCTGACTGACAAGGTGATGTAATTTCATAAATTTTTTACAGAATAGTTTTCTATTCATTCTGAATTGATAATTCTCTCAATATATTGAAACAGAGCAATGTCATAGGTTTTACCACTTTTATAACCAAACCTTTTAAGTTATTTTCTTTTAGAAACATAAACCAGATGAGAAATATACTTATTTGCATATTCACATTTATAGATTCACATTTCACATTTACATTTATATAGACAATTCTAAAAGTGAGAAATTCATTATGTTTGTGTAAATGTGATTATTAAAAAGTTATGTGTAAAGAAACAACAAAAAAAGAAGTGTTTTGGCTACATTTTTAAACACCCTTGTTACTTACATGCTTTATCCATGGTATTTTTCAGAAACATCTATAGAACAAAATAGCCGCTGCTTTATTGCAGAATTTAAAAACAGCCATTATTCAGTTATTATTTATTGATACCCCTTTTTTCACAGTGGTCAGTTTTGGTTCTTATCCAATGACTAATACCAAAATGGTTGTCTAATCTTTGGCTTGCTTTCTGCCCTTGGAATTCTTTCTGATGAAGTTTCTCTTACTACACACTTCCTGGCAGAGTGTCATTGATAAGAAACAGAAGACACAAAAGGTCTTTTCCAAACAAGCTTTCACTTAAATCCACCATGGCAGAAGACATTCTTTCTTGCAGACAGAGGTTGGTGGGGAAGTCTGAAGTTACAGAACAGCCAGCAACAAGGAAGCGGGGCACTCAGAAACCTATATTCAGTTCACGTTTAATCAATCATATCTTTCGTTTTACAGACAACCAAACAAAAGCTAGGAAAGTGCAAGCCATGAAAAAAGAAACAAAATCTGTTATTCTCTCTACCCTGTCCCCCCTTTACCATATACAAGACTGGACTTTGGTCAGCAGGTGCTTGTGCCACATGACCCAGCAAAGTTAACCATCTAAAAGTCAAGAGGGAACATTAATCCTTTCCATCAACATGTTTCTCTTTTATTCTATTGACTAAGATTTCAGTGCTTGCTTTCTTTCTTTGTTTAAATAAGCACCGGCCAAAGAGCTTCCATCATTTCTGCAAGATAGCTGTTAGATATTCTACTAGCTTACAAATATGAATTATTTTCAACAATAAAATGCTTCTCAAAAGAGGAAGAAAACCTGTCTGATACAGTCTTACTTTTTGCAAATAGCAGTCATTCTGTTTTGAAAAAATAAGCAATCGAATGATTTTTTTTAGTGGTTCTCAAGAATATTCACTTTATATTTCTATTTTGAAAGACAATTTCATTTGCAGCAATCTTTTAAGGAAATTTTATCACCAATCTTGCAACAGTTGTTTTATTTTAGTTTGACACAAGTAAAGAGGGATCCAATCAGGATATAGATATTTATGAAGATTAACTGGTACTTATTTGATATAACCTAGTATTATGACATGGTCAGGTCATTAGTAGTTAAACTATTTTCCTTGGCAGGCTTTGTTAGTGAGGAGGATGGTTAGACAATGATCAGAATTAAAAACAAAACTATTAAAGAGTGGGTGAATTGCTTTGTAGGGGTCAGCAGCTGTTTGAAATGGTAGATTGAACTCTATGGCTAGGTATACAGCCAATGTAATGATGACATAGCATTACTAAGTCGATGACTTCCTAGTCTGAAGTTAATGGCTAAGGTGGAGAGTTTCCTAAAGGAATCAATGGTCAGATGTTCATGGCTAAGGTAAGCCTACAAGTTGAAGGACATTAGCTTTGATGGACCTGGAGAGAGATTGATTCCACTAAGCTCAAGATATGCTGCACATGAAATAATATCTCACCAGGTACTCATTTGCAAGCTGATCCAGTAAGTACACCCAGTCATAGGACTGATAATGTTGATAGCGTTATTCCCAATAATATAAAATGAAACAAGAACTAAGTTTGTATGCTAATTAAGACTCTATGAGGCTGCTTTGTTAACCATCAAACTATGTAATCAGTATTTACTCAGTTTAGCATCACATGAATATGCATGTAGTATAGTGATTATCAGTGAGAAAATTATGATTATCATGCAGTTCAAATTTCAGCTATGGCTGTGGCATTCACTTTTGCACAAATGCACATTGAAAGTCATGAATCCAATCTATTTTCTTTTCTAGTTATGAGTTAAAAAGCAGAGTAGACTGAGGGATATAGCCTTGATTGACAATCAGTCTTGGAGAAGGATAACTCAAAATCCCAAAATATTTGGGCATTGAGTAGCCTGTTAAGTTTGGATTCATGGCAGTAATGATGGTTGTGAGATGAATTTATTAAACATTGCACCATGATGAGGTCAACAGAATTTTACAAGAATTCTCTCTTTGTAAGAGAATATTTTATTATTTTGATTTCATTTATACTCAGTCAAACAAAATGGAACTTAGCTTTATTCTTATAAAAATTCCAAAATATTTGTAATTTTATAGATATTAGGCCATTTTATTAAAAGAAAGATTTTTCTTCTTAATTATAAACAAAGTTTTTCTTTTAATTCAAAGTTGTATCACTTTTACATTAGAATCTGAGTTACCTTTGCTATTTCTGTGATAATTTATCAAAACAGAATATTCATTACCACCTTATAAGAAGTACAAGTGGCTAGCCAGGAAATTGGTTTTGGCCTGTCCACTTTGGTTGTCTCTCATGACCACTCCTGGACTTGAAGATGACAAAGATGTAGATGAATGCCACAAGAGAGTAATAGACATCAAAACAATCCTGACCAGGCAAGAAGGATTGCAACATTGATATATGGACAACATCCCACTCACTCGTCAAGCTATCAGAATTAAACCCCAGTCACATAAGAAGAAGAATTATTTTAGATACAAATAAAAAAAACACTTTGCTTTAAAGAAAACAATAAAATTTTAATGCAAATAATTCTTTGTATCAGAAAGATTGTAAAAACAGGCTGAGCAAAGTGAATTTTATTATCTTAGTAAGTTTTGAGTTATTAATTGCTGGCTGAAACAATGACTCACTTGAGAGTAAGAGGTGTTTTATAGAAAATCGAAGGAAAAAATTAACTGAGATTTAAATCAGGATCTATAGAAAATTTATAATACTTTGGGCAATAATTTCTATCAGAAGCACTTTTTCTTTTAACAGAGTAACATTGAATTGGAATAAGAAAAATATTATGTAATAGATTATATGTATTCAAGAATTAAAATATCTACACTTTCTGCAACATAGGTAAACATGAAAAGCATCTGAAGCATTGCAGGTTTATTTTCATTTTTAACACATTTGAATTCAGTGCATTTGGGTAACAATTTTTTATTTGTACAAGTTTGGTTAAAGATATATGAATCTAAGAGGAAGTAGCATGTAGGTAAAATCCCAAGGGAGATCCTATTAATATTAGCTGTTGAAAATTAAATATTAAAACTGATTCAAACTGAGAGCTCAATGTAATTAAAAGTTATTTAGTTACAGAACCAAATAAGTATATGTTTTTGCATATAAACTTTGAAAATGACATATATTGAATGATCATATCAGTGAAATAAACTTGCTTCATCAGCAATCTTTTTTATTTTTCATTTATTTATCTTTTTTTTAGTTTTATTGTTAATAAAAAAGATCACTGATGAAAGAACTTTATTTCACTGAAATGATCATTTGATGTAATTTTCAAAGTTTTATATGTAAAAATATATATACATATATTCTTGTTCAAAAAGCCAAGAAATAATGTGAACAGACTGATAGGTGAACATACTTACTCCTATATATATATATATATATATATATATATATAGTAAAGTTTTGTAATTTGCTTGAAGCATTGTGTATAATAGGTATATGGTTATACTTGAAGGCTGTCACAATGCATTAAGTAAAATAAAGGAAGGTAAAGAAGTTTTTGGGTATTACCTCTTTACATTAATATTTCAAGATCAAAATCTCATCTTCAGAATGGCAGATATATATATATATATATATATATATATATATATATATATATAGGAGTAAGTATGTTCACCTATCATCCTGTTCACACTATTTTTGGGCTTTTTGAACATGAATAGAGATTTATTTCTTCTTTCCTGCTTAGGATTGGTTTTCTGGTGCCTTCTAAAATCTGCTTCAACTCTATACTTCTAACATGTCCCCCTAAACTCTGAAATTTCCTTTATTATTGATTTTTTAAAAATTTATCGACTTTTTTCTTCAGTAGGAGTAGATAAGTTTGCCTCTCATCCATTGGCCACTCCTCACCGGTCTTTTGAGCAGGAGTGGAGATTTTTCTCTTGTTTCCTGTTTATGAATGGGTTTTTGCTTTCTTCTAAAGTCTTCACATTCTCTTGTACTCCCAGTAACTCCTTGCATCTTAGTAGCATAATTATCTTGCTTGAGTTAATTGATTAAAAAGAAAACAAATGATCATATTATTAATAAAATATTATCAAAATACTGCTACTCAGAGTTTCATGCAATATCAGTCATCAATACGACCAATAATATTTGCTTTAGGCCTTTTAACTAATCCGAACACCAAAGAGAAAGATTTTAAAGTTGGACTGTGTCCTTTATCAATAAGATGGGAAATGAACAATGAAGTAGAAGTCTTGAGGAAATTCTTTGTTGTTGTTGTAGTTTTTTTGTGATCCAATGTGTTGTATTACTGTAAGAAATTTGATAAGTCTGCTACCCTATTGATTATTACGTGTGGGGTGCAGTTAATAAAGAGTTTGGCAAAACTCCTTGTAATATCAAAGGTGAACAGAAAGTAAGGATTATGGCAACATTCACTAATTTAAACAAGGAGACTGTCCAGAAGAGTTGCAGGCAATTCTGAAGTCATCTGAAGGCTGTGGTCAAAGCCTATGGCAATTTTATTGAATAAATTTACTCTTTAGTATTTCAAAACATTTTTATATAATTTAGATAACAATTTATCCATTCCCCCCTGTGCACATATAATATATATGTCAGATTAAAGAAATTGCAAATATTGTGTCTGCTTATTTTTAATAAAATCCGTTCATACTCACGGATAATCTTTCACGTATTATAATTAAAAGATATCAGAAATGAGCTGTAACACAGATAGATGTTATTATCATTTATTTCTCAATGGACTGAAGTACTTTCAATCTCCTTCTGAGATCATCTTCAGGAGTGTGAGTTATGGTAACAAAAGTAACTGCAAAATTCTGTTGCTAAGAATTACTGTTTTGTGGTTATTTTTTGTTACCATAACTCACACTCATGAAGATGATCTTGGAAGGAGATTGAAAGTACTTGGGTACATTGAAAAATGAAAGATAATAACATCTGTCAATATTACAACTCATTTCTGACATCTTCCAATTATAATAATTGAAAGATTATCCGGGAGTATGAACAAATTTTATTAAAAATAAGCAGACAAAATGTTTGCAGTTTATTTAATCTGATAAGTCTAAAAAAAATTTGACGCCTAAATACACAATATATATATATATATATATATATATATATATATATATATAAAATTTTCTTACTCTGCAACTGCAATCTTGCAGATTATGCATCAACATGAGATATTCATTCTCATATTAATTTTATGAGCCTACTGTTTTATGCTGGCTCAATGCATATTGGAAGAGACCATACAAAAGATTTTCCCCACAGTATGTTGCTGTTTCTTTTTGCAGTAGACTGATTGCCAACCAATGCTACAGAACCCAATCTATCCTGTTATTCAATCCTTAGCTGGAGTTGGATGAGATGGATTCATACCTCTCCCAAAGGTATTTGTGTGTAAGTTAATGCAACAAATTCAACTGGAATTGGAACTCAGCTCTACAATCCATGTGTATCCATATCTTGAATATATATATATGCTAAAATGTTATCAGCTCAACCAAAGAACCCTTTTAAAAACAGCAATCCTTTTACTTTTACTTGGTCTTATTTTAGAAAATTCACCAGGCTGAGTGAGATCTTTTCAGCACTCTTTTACAAGTTTAAATCATGTATATATATATATATATATAAATATCTTTCTTGTATGCACGTGTATATATATATATATATATATATATATATATATATATATACACGTGCATACAAGAAAGATATTTTTTCATTTTTCACTAGAAAGAAACTGATGAATTATTAATCCATATTTTCTTCGTAAGATAAGCATTGTGATTTCTTTTTGTTTATTATATATTGCATAAATAGTTTTGGAGTTTGAGGCTATATTGCCAAGTGGATCGATATCTCTTAGACAATTTTTTATCTCTTATCTTCATAAATATCTTGGAACGGACTACCATTGTCATTAGAAAAATTTTGATACATGCTACCACCTGTGCAAAGGAGATCATTTTGCTATAGATTAATAGCTATAGAATTTACAGATAAAAAACATTCAAATAAACTGGGTATATTATATATTACTTGCAAATACATTTGGTGTATTGGTCTGAAGGTTACATTCATGTGTGATTGCATTGGAGCATGAAAGTGACAGTCTCCTTAAAGTGTTGATCCCAATATCCACACTGTCTATATCTCTAATATTGAACACTTTTGCCTAATAAATATAGCTAATTTTAAAATCACACATACACACACACACATACACACAGAAAGAGAGACAGACAAATATATCTATATAATTAATGTGGAGAAGTTTGTTACTTAGAAGTTTGCCAGTGTTATTCTAGTCATGCCGACTTCCAAGTTTCATGAAGACATTATTGTGATGCCTTCACTTTTCAGGGTTTTCTGTTTTTTCAGCAGTAGACAATCAAAAATGAAGAGTGAAGACATCACTGTAATGCCTTCATGAAACTTCAAAGTCAGCATGACTTAAATAACACTGCTCAACTAAGTAACAAACTTCTCCACATTAATAATGCTAATGCTCTATTCTTTTCTTGATATCAAGCACTTTATGACAAAAAATCTGCTTGCCTAAAATACCTTTCTACCAGTAATCTACTGAAGAAAACAACAGGTTTGGCACTAAGCATCATTACAATTTAACTATATATATATATATATATATATGTATGTATGTATGTGTTCATGTATGCATGTGTTGCGGGGTGAAAGCTGAATGAGAATCTGATGGTATGGTAAAAGCCAATTTGAGAACCTCTACTTTGAGAAAATTCACAAATAACCTTCATCATTAGAGAAAAATAATTTTATTTTACAAGAATGACACCAATCTATCAGTGAATTGTCATAGTGGATTGTCAATTTACTTCTTATGGCTTATCAATCCATTGAGCGTTATTTAAAGCAGAAACATTTTTTTTATTGTATATTTTTTTTGTTTGTGAATATTATGTTAATGATGTTTTAAGAATAACAAGGATTTTTTTAGATACAGCCTACTACATATATACACTACCGGCCACAATTATTAGGCCACCCCAGTTTTCTTAAAAGAAATGTTGTATTTCATACTATTTTTAGTGGATAATTCTAAATGAAAATAGAATGGTTCTTTTGTTATTATTACTTTGCAAAATTTTACAAGGCAAGGAAGCAAAGATGAACGCGTCCGAATCACCCTAAATTTTCTTCATTCTTTCATTGATGAAACTGCAATAGAGGTAATTATGAAATATCTATAAATTCATTTGATATCATGTTATTGTGTAATACTAACAAAAGAACCATTCTATTTTCATTTACAATTATTCACTTGGCAATAAATACTAAAAAAATAGTATGAAATGTATAATTTTCTTAAAACACTGGGGTGGCCTAATAATTATGGCCGGTAGTGTGTATCAATCTGGGTAACCTACTGGTAATTCTAAACAGAAACCTTTATTTAATCTATGGATTAATACCTTCCCCAAGCATATTTGCATGAAAGTGAATGCAGCAAATTCAACTGGAATTTGAACTCTTCTCTCTGATTTCTTGTTCTGAGTCAATATCCACTGCACCATAATGCACATCTATTAATAAAGGTTTTCTATATTTTTTATATTTTTTTCTTTTCCTCCTTCACCTTTTCATTTATATACAGCTCTTGTTTTTGCCATGGTCTCTTTTTTAATAGCAGTGAAATTTTTCTCTTTTTCCCTTCCCACTTTCCATTTCTATACAATTTTCATTTTGTTTATAATCTCTCCTTGGCACTAAATTTCTTCTTTCTTATATTCTCATATGACTTAGCTTCTATTTCCAGGTATTTTCTTTCATCACTTTCTTCTTCTTCTTCTTCATAATTTTTTTCTCTTTATCACCATCTTCCTCTCACTTTTTCCTACTTCTTCCTATGACAGCTTTTAAATCAAATTCTTTTTTGTTGTTATCCAGTCCAGACTGATCAGTATCCAATCAGCAGCAAGCAACATATTATTATTCTTTAGCTAGAGAATTATTGCTTTTGATTGGTTCATTTTTTGGCTGATTTAACATTACTATGTTTATTGTTCTTCTCAACAATAAATTTTGAATTTACCAAACCCTAATCATGGTGCGTTTTTATCCCCATATAAAATCATAACTCTGTGTTCTGTTCATTCAGTTTGCTTTTAACTAAATCTTTTTTACTTACTTGTTATTTCTATTTTGTTTTTTTGTAAAAGTATTTGAGAAAATAAAATTAACAATGCAATCAAAACCTGTTATTTATTAAAACAGGAAAAAATGAACTGTCTAGAGATGCTTGCATTGGTGATTAAAGAAAGTATTTTATCAAGTTTTGCTTTTGCTTAAAGACGATAAAAATTTCTTCAAAACTCATTTGGTTTCAACTCCCAATGAAGTGATTTCATCAAATGAATTTTGTCCAAATTATTTTTTTTATTTTACTAGAAGTGGGACAAAAAATTCAGTTTTCCTGAAATAATCAGAACATTTGCAAGATGGCTGTGCTGTAATTGCAATAAACAGAATAAAACCTGATGTGTTCATTATTTGTTTTCATAAAGAAAAACTAAAAGAAAACATTTTTTTACAGTTTGTTGTCTTGTTTTGTGGTAAGAGGGGTCTTATTTCTGCTCTCAATGAAGACAGAAATATGAAAGACAAGGAGAAAAAATACAAAAAGCAGAGAAACTGGAGAGAGATTGAATGTCATAGTAAAACAAACAAAATAATAGGTTCATAGACAAGAAAAAAAAGAATGTAAGTAATGTCAGACAAATGTTTAAAATTTCAATTTACAAAATGGATGTTTTTTTCTCTTCTAAAATATGCCAAAAGAATTTATGCTTTGGTTTGTTTATTTTCAAAGAATTTGTTCTTTTTACTCTCAACATGTCCTGCTTTTTCATAAAGGAATGATTTAAAGTGGAAAATAAATAAAGAAAAGACAAGATGATTTATTGAAATTATGACAATTTTTACACTTGGCTGAAAATTTTACTTTTCTACTGGAAACATATTTGCCAGTTTGAGTTAATGTAAATATTCATATATTTCTAGCAAATAATATTTTGGGAGGCCTATTTACGCTTTCTGTATCCATTTCTCTCCAATTTGACTTTTCAAATATTTCTTCACCTTTACAGTATTTTTCTTTTTCCATTTTCTGTTTATTTTTATATTCTATCTTTAACCTTTGTACAAGTTTGATCTGGAATGTAAATCAGGAAGGAAAAGTGATTTATTTTCATCAGGAGCTCAAAAATCTGTGACAATTTAAATACCTCTAAAATTTTCTCTTCCAAAAATCATTTTTGTATATTATTGAATCTCAACTGTTTTTTTTTTAATACATGCACCCTTTTCACCATATTTTAAATTGTAATTTCCCACCATTGAGATTGTCTAACTGAAAAAGTGCCTTGTAGTTTGTAGAAAGATCAATATTCCAGCAATTTGAATGCATCAAACTATGGTCCCAATTCCTTCCTGAAATTTTAAAATCCATTCTAACCTTAAAGAAAATGTGTTCTGTGAAAAAAACCAAAGGATATCAAGTGATATAACTCAATTCTTATGCAAAGACCTTCAATTTTTTATTCATTAATTCCTCCTTTCTTCTCACTTTTGTCTCATTTGTCCTTATTCTCTCTTATCTTTATTGTTTCCTTCTTTTTCTTTTTCCTTCACTTCATCTTTTTGACTCTTTCTAAGATTTTTTTCTCTCCTTCTCATCCTATACTTCTATTGATGCTCTTCTTTCATTTTTTTGTCTTTATTTCAAATTTCAACATTTGTAATATACTTTCATTATTTCACATTTAGGGACCCACCCACCAAAAATAAATTGGCTTTAATTTTATAAATGTTTAATAACACAGAGTTTCTACCATTGCCAGGTACACTTTTTGACCTGTATGAAAGTGGATATCCTATATACTTAAGCTAAGTTATTACTTGGTTATCCATAACCATGAGTAATTTTTTTCATCAGTGGTTTTGATGACTTTCAACTGCATCAGTTTTCATTGCTTCCTAAATATCTTCGTTGATTGAATATTGTTCTACATTCTGATATACACCCAATTAAATAGTTTAATAGTTTTCTATTGGAATGATATTGGAAGAAGTCATTTCAATAATTTGGTGTCTGCTATCAAAGTGGGCAATAGATAACTTTGTAGAATTTAATGAAGCATGGACTTGCTTAGAGAAGCTTTTTAGTTTGAAGCTTTTTTGTTGTGACCTGTCCTATTAAAAATCGACTTGTCCAAGTACTTAAAATAATTCACTGTATTTATCTTGGCATCATCATCAGTTTTGAAGAAATGTGTAATTTTACTGTCTGGCCATATTAATTTCCAAATAGTTATATGTGTGTGTGTATATATATATATATATATGTATATACAACTATATATATATATATATATACATATATATGTATATATATATATGTATGCATATATATATATATATATATATATATACATATATGTATGCATATATATGCATATATATATGTATATATATATATATATTTGTATGCATATATATATGTATGCATATATATGCATATATGTATATATATATATATATATGTATGCATATATATATGTATATATGC